>JASIRB010002264.1:0-11395 GCA_030323885.1 Branchipolynoe longqiensis
CATAGGTAATGCCTAGGGCATGAAGAAGTCTTCATCATTTTTACAAAAGCGAGTGTTTGTTGGGAGCTCGGGTGAAATGATCAGAAAGATTCTTCCTTTTCTTTTTTTCTATTGTTTGCGAGGCAATACCATGAGATTCTTTCCATATAGAGCTACTATGGTGCCTAATAAAAAATGAAAAGCAAGCAAATGTAGCCATAGCGAGCCTCTATAGGCCACCGTCAGGTGAAATTGAAGTATTCCTTGAAGAACTAGAAAAGAGCATAAACACTGTAAAAAAATCAACAAATGCAGAAATCTTTGTGCTAGGGGACTTCAATGTGAATTACAGCAGCAATGACAAAAATAAACTAATGCTGCAAACCACCATCAAGATCTTAGGCCTGCAGCAGCTCATCACTGAAAACACAAGGCTAAGCAACAATAGCTCAACAATAGACCTAATATTAACCAACTCAAACCATGCCACAAAATGGGGCACTAGAAGCTGGGGTATAAGCGACCACGAACTAGTATATGTAACCAGGAAAAAGCTTAAAAGCACAAATCACTATGAATACAAAATGGGCAGGTCCTTAAAAAACTACTCAGAAGATACATTAAAAAATCATCTGCACCAAAACATAAACAACATCACACAAAACAGAGATGATGTTGATATCTATTGGGACAACATCATCACAGAAATAAGAAAATCAATTGATGAGATGTGTCCCATGAAGAAAATAAAAGTACAAAAAAACCAAGACCCTTGGGTAGACAAAGACCTGCTAACACTCATCACAACCAAAAGTAAACTGGGTGATAAAGCAAAACGCACAGAAACAATAGAAGACAAACTGGCCTACCGCATCGCCAGAAACAACTGTCTCAAAGCTGTGAGAACAGCAAAAAAGAAATACATAATAAAGCAGGACAAAGACTGGGGAAGCAACACAAACAAATTCTGGAAAAATGTAAACCTATTATTCCCAAAAAATAACAAAGAAGAGCATACAAACTTCCAAGATAACGAAGGGGCAATGCTCACAGACAAAGATGCAGCAAACAAACTGAACAGACACTTTGCCACAATAGGGCAAAAGCTGTCAGAAAAATTCAAAAAAAGATGGGAAAACAGATCAGGAACTGTGGAGAACAAAATCCCCACCTGCAAAACAGATATGATAGAAGTAAAAAAATTAATAAATGACATAGACACGAATAAACCAAGTGGAATAGATGAAATACCAACCAAAATACTGAAAGAGGCACTCCAAGCCATCCCGGCCACCATAGTAGACCTATTCAACATCTCCTTTGAGCAGGGGCGTTTTATCTCAGCCTGGAAAATGGCAACCATCACCCCCATTCACAAGGGTGGAGACAAACAAAACATGGGAAACTACAGGCCAATATCAATTCTTCAAACCCCAGGCAAGCTCATTGAAAAAGTGTTACATAGACACATCAATGAACACCTGGAAAAAAATGATATACTAAACGAAAGACAAGGGGGCTTCAGGAAACTGCACTCCACATCAAAAACAATAGCTAACCTAACAAATGACATAATGGCATCAATGAACCAAAAACAATTAGTTGGAGCCGCCTTCATTGACTTCAGCAAAGCATTTGACACAGTAGACCACAAAATACTACTGGAAAAACTAAAAACCATGGGCATAAAATCCAACACTATGGATTGGATAAGATGCTACCTGAACAACAGGCAACAGAAAACAAAAATAAACAATACACTATCAGACAACCAACCTGTCACATGTGGTGTACCCCAAGGGTCAGTGTTAGGGCCACTACTCTTTATAATCTATATAAACGATCTTGAAAAATGGTTGCAAACTGAATGCCTCCAACTATATGCAGATGACACAGTCATATACGCAAATGGCACCACAGAGGAGGAGGTAATAACTAAACTAAATAAACTCCTACTAAAACTAGATGAGTGGTGTGAGTCCAACAAAATAACCATCAACACAAGCAAATCAAAAACAGTACTCTTCTCGCATAAACAAATGCCAGAAAGAAAACTACACTGTAAGTTAGGAAACCAAACACTAGAAAATGTAGACCATTACAAATACCTAGGCCTTGAGTTGGACAGCCAACTAAACTACAACCTATGTATAAATAAAATTATACAAAAAGTAAACCACAAACTGTGGCTATTTGCAAAGCTAAGAGACTACATGACACAAGAAATGTCAATAAAAATCTTCAAGGGCATGGTGCTCCCCTATTTTGACTATGGAGATGTAAACTACATGGGTGCGAGAAAAGAACTACTAAAAAAACTGCAAACACTGCAGAACAGAGCCCTAAAAATCTGTCTAAGAGTAGACAAGCTGCACCCAACCTATGACATACACAAAAGAACCAAAGTGAAACTACTAGAAAATAGGAGAATAATTCATTTGAAAACATTAGCATATAGCTATAGTCAAAACAGTAAACTTCTAACAAAACCACAAAGGGCTACTAGAGCAAATAATGCACCACTACTAAAGCAGACCAGAAGCCGAATAAAAGCTCATGAGAGAAGCACGCTGGAAATGGCTGCCAAGTTGTGGAATGCCCAAACGGTAAAGGAACGACAAATTCCTGACCTAAAAACTTACAAAAATATCTGTGCAAAATAAGGCTAGGAAACCCCCAGTAAGCTGCACTGCAAAGGGGCATGTGATATGTCACGGCCCACCAGCGGGATGCCCAATGGAAGGTAACCATGCCAAAAGTAGCCAGATAACACACCACACAGCTACGTACAAGCCTATGATATGTAAATAGGAGTAGGCTAGTCTAGTAATAAGAGTAGAAAAATAAAAACATATATACCAAGAAAATCCAAAAAAACTAACATAGGCTACTAACCATACCAACCAATTATCTATCTGCTACTGAAATGCAGGCAATCAAATACCTTATCAGCAGCCACTGTGTGGTAAGATAACACCAACACTACAACTGGCCAGCATTGAAAACAAGCCTGGGTACCCGGGCTTATATGCTATGGACAGTATAAATACAGCCTCAATAAAAAACAAAACAAAAAAAAAACTGCTTTTTGGCAGAGATGATGCTGGGGAGGCATAGGTAATGCCTAGGGTATTGAATGAACTTAATCATTTTCACAAAAGCGAGTGTTCGTTGGGAGCTCAGCTGAGATGATCATAGGGATTTCCTATTTTTGTCTTATTTCACTTTGACTGTGGGGACAGCTGAGCTAAAAGGTGATATAACATTTTTTTTCTTGACATTCTTATTCACTTTACAAAAGCTAGTCTGTAGGGACAACTCAGCTAAAAGGTGATAAAATACTTTCCTTCTTAAATTATTCACATAAAACAATTCAACTACAAAGCTATATGGGCTTTACAAACCTAAATTGACACTACAAAACTGTGTACGGGTAGTAATATACAGTAAATTGATGACTAGATGAATAACATGACTCAATTTTGGTTGGATCTGGCCAAGAAATCCAACAAAATAACTTTTTCATTTGAAAATTCCTGCTGCGTAGTAACCGGTGTGATATAAATAGATGGGGGATACCCCACCACGTGAGAGGGAACCCCGCGTGACGTCATGACGGCGGGAAGGCCGTAAATAAACCAGTACTTAACAAGCACTCATTGAGTCGAGTCGTATATGTAGGCATCCAACTGTTACATGGTGTCAGATACAAGGAACTCGAAATGGCGCTCACAGGACTAAAGCTGCCAGCACCCCTAAATTTGGAGGACAATCTATCCCTAAACTGGGAACAGTGGTACGATTCGTACAAATTCTATGCAGCAGCAGCCGGGATACACAACAAACCGGAGAAGGTACAGTGCGCGGTGTTTTTGCATGTAGCCGGGGCAGAGGCCCAAAAAGTATACCGAACATTGAAGGTTGACACCAACATAATAGACAGGATTCAGCCTTTGATCGCAGCTTTCTGCACGTACTGCAAAGGAAAGACAAACATAACAGTCATACGGTATAAGTTTAATTCACTACAACAAACAACACAAACGATGGATGTATACATTCGAGAGTTACAATACCGCATTGCGCACTGCAAATATGGAGATCTCGCTGACTCCATGTTATGTGACCGCTTAATATGCGGCGTCAAAAACTCCAAACTAAGGGACCGACTGCTACAAACAGCAAATCTAACATTAGAACAATGCATTGAGACATGCCGACTCAGCGAACACCAATCAAACCTACTGTCAGAAAATTCAACAGTGGAACTAGAACATGTAGATGCCGTAAATACACGTTCGTATACACCAGCCACTGTCACATCACGTACGCAAGCGTGGGCGAATCAACGACCGCTGTCAAGAGCAGGGAGCACACATACGCAGTGTGGACGATGCGGGTATATGCACACACCCGGACAATGCCCAGCAAAAGGCAAACAATGCTCAAAGTGTCGACTAATTGGACATTTTTCGAAAGTATGCAAAACGAAGAAACAAAACCAGGCGAGTCTAAACATGTTACAGGTAGATGACCACAACACACCCCCAGCGGACGCCCAAGATGACCTTGATGATGACTACGATTTATTTGTTGGATGCGTATCAAAACCAAATGAACATGACACAAACTTATGGTTTACTACCATATCGCTAGGATCCCAGAAAGTTAAATTTAAGCTGGATACAGGCTCGCAAGCAAACATAATACCCAGAGGCATATACAACAAGCTCAGCAACGTCGTACTGAAGCCAAGCAAGTGCACCCTGATCACGTTCTCGGGCGAACGAATTCGCCCGGAAGGGGAGGCAGAGATCGCTACAGACGGTAAAATGATGCGATACCAGATTACAAGCAGTGGATGCCCAATTCTAGGAAGTGAAGCCTGCACGAGGCTAGGGCTGATTCAACGCGTCAACATAATATCAAAGAAAAGGGAGACTACCACACGGCAACCAACCACAGTCAAGTCCGACGAGCCAAGTGCACAGCGCCTGGTAAATAAATACTCAGACATTTTTGAAGGGTTAGGCAAAATCAAAAGTGATGCTGTAATACACATAGATAATGATGTAACCCCTTGTGTAGACCCACCTAGACGCATACCACACGCAATAGAAAATCATGTAAAAGAAGAACTAAAAAAAATGATCCGGCTAGGGGTAATCGTTGAAGAAACAGATCCCACCCCCTGGGTTAACTCTATAACCATAGTTAAGAAGCCTAACAAAATACGCATATGTTTGGACCCAACTAAATTAAATAGAGCCATATTAAATAGCCCCTATCCTACAAGGACAATAGAGGAAGTAATCGCTAGAACATCAGACGCAAAATTTTTCTCAGTTATCGACGCAAACAGCGGTTACTGGCAAATAGAACTAGATCTAAAAAGCAGTAAATTATGTACCTTTAGCACACCATGGGGGCGGTATCGTTTCACCAGATTACCTTTCGGCATCAAAACGGCCAGAGACATTTTCGTACAAGAAATGAACAAAATTTTATATGGGCTACCTGGAGTGAACGTCGTAACAGAGGACATACTGGTATACGGGTCAACAGTTGAAGAACACAATACTAGATTAGAAGCGGTGTTCAAAAGGGCCCAAGAGGTCAACTTAAAATTCAATCCAGAAAAATCTAGAATATGCAAAAAGGAGGTAAATTATGTAGGACATACACTGACCCAGTCAGGCGTTAAGCCAACCAACGAAAGAGTGCAGGCAATCATCGACATGCCTGAGCCTAAAGACAAAGCAGGAATACAGAGGTTCTTAGGCATGGTCGGATACGTAGGGAAATTCATACCAAACATGTCAGAAACAGCTAAACCACTAAGTACAATACTAGAAAAAAACGTTGAATGGCACTGGCAACACGAGCAAAAAGAAGCTTTCGAAATGTTAAAAAAACAATTAATTACAGCACCAGTTCTGCAGTACTATGACGTAAAGAAAAGCGTAACACTACAAGTAGATGCATCGAAATCCGGTCTGGGAGCAGTATTATTCCAAAATGAAGGTCCAGTAGCTATGGCATCAAAGTCCCTAGATCATGCTCAGTCAAATTACGCAGTAATCGAAAAAGAGCTTCTGGCGATATGTACGGCTGTAAGAAATTTCATCAATATATCTTTGGCAAACAAATAACCGTACAAACAGATCACAAGCCTTTAATTGCAATAATGAACAAACCTATACACATGCTGTCTGCTAGGATGCAGAGGATGAGGCTCCGCCTACAAAATTACAACATTGTATTAACGTACATTAAAGGGGTAAATATGTATTTTGCAGATGCCCTATCACGGGCCCACTCGACCACAATCCACCCGAATGACCTATTCGACACGACCTTAGCTGTAGCGCAGCTTGACGTGGCGCCACACATGCTCCAACGCATCGCAAGTAGTACTCAGACAGATGAGGTTCTCCTAGAGGTGATTCGACACACACAAGAAGGTTGGCCAGAAATTAAAGAAAAAATACATCAATTGGCACGACACTATCACATATGCTGATGGTATACTACTCAAAGACAGTCAGGTGATTATACCATCCAAAATGCAACAAGAAATGTTAGGTATCATACACGAATCACATCTAGGCATCATAAAGTGCAAAGAACTAGCTCGCGACAATATTTTCTGGCCCGGAATTTCAAAGCAAATACAAGATACAGTAGCAAGATGCGTAATTTGCCAATCACTACGAAATAAACTGCACGCAGAACCACTGGTATGCCACCAAACACCAGATCGGCCATTCCAAAAAGTCGGTATCGACTTATTCCAGATACAAAATAAAACCTTCCTCATTGTAGTAGACTACTACTCAAAATACCCAGAGGTATCAGAACTGGTTTCGACCACCAGCGCAGCAACAATTGTAGCACTAAAACAAATCTTCTGCCATTTTGGCATACCCGAAACGGTCGTTTCGGACAATGGTCCACAATTCCATAGTGCAGAATACAAAAACTTCGCTAAAGAATTCGGTTTCCAAGCAGTATTTTCTAACCCATTACATGCCCAAAGTAACGGGTTGGCAGAACGTTACGTGCAGACAGTCAAACACATAATAAAGAAGGCAGATAAAATGGGCAGGGACTACAATGTCGCACTACTAAATTACAGAAATACGCCTCTCAGCCACATACACGCATCACCTGCACAGCTACTGCTTAGCAGAAGACTTAAATGCAAATTACCAGCAACAAATAATCACTTGAAACCAAGAACGCAGGAACACAAAGCAGCAGAGTTCGACCAGGTACAGCGATCACAGAAAATGTATCACGACAAACGGGCGGGTGCACAACACATGCAATTAAAAATAAATGACAACATACAATACTTGAACAATGAGGGCAAATGGAGCCCAGGAACAATAGTCCAAACCAACACACCAGGCCACAGAGATTATCACATACAGAACACAAGAAACAGAATATTAAGGAGAAATCGTAAATACATGTTCAAAGTACCAGATCAGATAGCAAAACCAAGTGAGGCAAAAGCAAAAATAAACAATGCAGTGTGCGCTCTGGCAAGACAATCATGTGCTCCAGCTACAGACGAGTCTCATTACGTAACACGGTACGGTCGAGTGGTACGCCCAGCTGGAACGTCAAGACGGACAAACCGCTAGACAAGGGGTATATCTGTACATAACTAATAAACGATGAGAGAGCTGTAAGCCTAGTATTGAGGCACAGGTCAATACATGCGAAAACAAACGTAGAAAATTAACACATAAGACATGTTACCGAATTCACCGGTTGTTATACACCAACGTTAAACACTAACACAAAAAAAAAAAAGAAAAAAAAAAAGGAATGTCACCTGTTAATGATAAGTTGGTACCGAAACATTGCGAAATGATGTTAATGATAAGTTAGATAAGAAACCCCAAAGAAAACTGTCACCTGTTAAACACTTGTAACGTTCTCACACATATTTTAAAAAAAAGAAAAAAAGAAAAAAAGAAGGGAGATGTGATATAAATAGATGGGGGATACCCCACCACGTGAGAGGGAACCCCGCGTGACGTCATGACGGCGGGAAGGCCGTAAATAAACCAGTACTTAACAAGCACTCATTGAGTCGAGTCGTATATGTAGGCATCCAACTGTTACAACCGGGACGTATCGGCATGTTCAGCATGGGGAACCAGCGAACTGTTCTTAATATGGCGAAGTGATAACCCACACTGCTGTGTAGTAACCGGGACATATCGCTGTGTTCAGCGTGGGGAACCAGCAAACTGTTTTTAATATGGCGAAGTGATAACCCGCACTGTTGCGTAGTAACCGGGACGTATCGGCATGTTCAGCATGGGGAACCAGCGAACTGTTTTTAATATGGCGAAGTGATAACCCACACTGCTGCGTAGTAACCGGGATGTATCGGCATGTTCAGCATGGGGAACCAGCGAACTGTTCTTAATATGGCGAAGTGATAACCCACACTGCTGCGTAGTAACCAGAACTTATCGGCATGTTCAGCGTGGGGAACCAGCGAACTGTTCTTAATATGGCGAAATGATAACCCACACTGCGAGCTGTTCTTACCAGGTCAAAGTGCACAAAAAGAGTCTGTCCAGCGCAATAGACATTGGAGGTCCAGTCGAGTCTGTACAATGCACATTGCACTGCACAGCACAATACTGTGTCTATATGATAGAGTGCACAATGTGTTACATTCTACATCACATAGTGCAGAGTGGGGTATAATCCACACCACACAAAGCACATTGTTATATCACACGGTACGCACTACATCACACAGTGCATAGTGGGGTATAAGATATACCACATAAAGCATATACAGTATAACCCCGTAAAACCAAGCTTGGTTAAACCAAACCATCGGTTAATCCAAAGTTTTTTCGGCAGCCTGGCAAAATACTACCATTTATCATATACAAATGTTGGTTAAACCAAAGTCAGTTAATCCAAATTATTGGTTAATCCAAACAAAATTGGCGGTTTCAGGCCACTTCCAGTACGGTTAAACCAAACTTGCATGTGGTTATAAGGTCATCTGGTCTGAGACCCCACAGCATGTTACACAACGCTTGTTTGGATAAGTGTTACTGTTAGCAATAGTGTGTGTGGTGGGGGGTGTGGGGGGGGGGGGAGTAGGGTAGCGAGCCGGAGGTGGGAAGTGAGTGTGTGGGGGCAGTAGTGTGTGTGGGGGGGGGGGGGAGGGGATGAAGGAGGGGGGGGCGTAGGGTGGTGAGCTGGACAGGGAAAGTGAGTGTGTGTGTGGGTAGTAGTGTGTGTGTGGGGGGGTGTGTGTAAAGAACAAGACGTCTTAACACCGCGAGGACTGATTCACAACTGTTTTATTAATAGAACCGGGCTTTACCACCTTGACTACCATGACTTCACTCCGGCCAGTTATGTAGCAGTCACACTACGACGACAAGCAGCGGCGACAGCCCTGCGACAGCGACTTCCGGTCTGTCGTCGATTGTCGCTGATTGTCGCGCAGGTGCCGCGCAGGTGCCGCCGCGACACCTCCGCGACACCTCCAGTTTCTCCACTCTTTCTCGACTGTCGCCGAGTTGTCGCGGGGATTTTGGACATGTTGAAAAACTTTGACGACAGCAGACGACAGCCTAGGTTGCGGCACTGTCGCGGCACTGTCACGGCACTGTAGCTATGGTGTCGCTACGGTGTTGTCGTTGTCGCTAAGGTGTTGTCTTGTCGTTAAGCTGTCGTCGCTTCTTTCCATAGCAGTGTCTCTTGGTGTATGTGTCTCTGTGTGTCTCTGTGTCTGTGTCTATGTGTGTGTCTGTGTCTATGTGTGTCTATGTGTGTCTCTGTGTGTCTGTGTGTGTCTGTGTCTGTGTGTGTGTCTGTGTGTGTCTGTGTATGTGTGTGTCTGTGTGTGTGTCTGTGTGTGTGTCTGTGTCTATGTGTCTATGTGTGTGTCTGTGTCTATGTGTGTGTCTGTGTGTATGTGTCTGTGTCTGTGTGTGTGTGTCTGTGTGTGTCTGTGTCTCTGTGTCTATGTCTGTGTATGTGTCTATGTGTGTGTCTGTGTGTATATGTGTGTCTGTGTGTGTGTCTGTGTGTGTGTCTATGTGTGTGTCTGTGTGTGTGTATATGTGTGTCTATGTGTGTGTCTGTGTGTGTGTCTGTGTCTGTGTGTGTGTCTGTGTATGTGTGTGTGTCTGTTTCTCTGTGTGTGCCTCACTCTCACTCTCAGTCTGACTCTGACTCTGACTCCCACTCTCATTCTCAGTCTGACTCTGACTCTGACTCTCAGTCTGACTCTCACTCTCAGTCTGACTCTCACTCTCAGTCTGACTCTCAATCTGACTCTCACTCTCAGAGACACAGAGACACACAGAAACACAGAGACACACACAGAGACACACACAGTCTGACTCTGTGTCTCTGTGTGTCTCTGTGTGTGTCTCTATGTGTGTGTGTCTCTGTGTGTCTGTGTGTGTGTCTCTGTTTCTGTGTGTGTGTCTCTGTGTGTGTATCTGTGTGTGTGACTCTGTCTCTGTGTGTCAGACTGAGAGTCAGACTGAGAGTGAGAGTGAGAGTCAGACTGAGAGTGAGAGTGAGAGTCAGACTGAGAGTGAGAGTCAGAGTCAGACTGAGAGTGAGAGTCAGACTGAGAGTGAGAGTGAGGCACACACAGAGACACAGACACACACAGAGACACAGACACACACAGACACAGACACACACAGAGACACATACACACACAGACACAGACACACACACAGACACACACAGACACAGACACACACACAGAGATACAGACACAGCCACACAGACACACACATAGACACACATAGACACAGACACACACATAGACACAGACACACACATAGAGACACACACAGAGACACAGAGTCACACACACACAGATAGTGCTAGTCCGAAGCCCTATCTGGCTGTCGCGCTGTCGCCTCACTGTCGCTCTGCCGCTGCGGCACTGCCGCGGCACTGTCACGGCACTGTCGCCGCGTTGTAGACATAGTGTCGCCGCGCTGTCGCCCTCTGCTCATCAAAGAGTTGGAGGTGTCTACCGCTATCACAACCGCCCGAGAGGAAGCTTGTCGTCCGGCGGTTGTCCGGCTCCCGTCCGGAACCCGTCAAATTGTCGTTATGTTGTCGCTATGCTGTCGTTCGGCAATAAAATATCTCCGACCTCCTCTGTCGTTAGATTGTCGTTATACCCAGACCGATTTGTCGCACCGTTGTCGTCCGGTTGTCGTTCGATTGTCGTCCAAATCAGCCCGAATTTGCATATGTCGTCGTGATTTCTCAAAATTCCAACCGCCGGGCTGTCGTCCTCCCATTGTCGTCGTAGTGTGACTGCTACATTAGCCTCATACCATGATACTAACTAACCCACCGACGATATCATATGCACATATATTACAGG
>JASIRB010003836.1:0-14132 GCA_030323885.1 Branchipolynoe longqiensis
AGTACTTTCTCATGGCATGCGTATCAAACAGCCTCTGATAACCAAGTCCAACTCCCGGCCTTCACGAGGCGAAACTGTTTCTACTGACGGGAGAAGGGGCAAAGGCGGATCTCTGGCGCCTCAAAACCAGATGCTTCGGGCAGGTGGGGCTCGTCAATCTTGGCTGACTGCTCATCTAGGAGAAGGTAAACTCTGATTTAAAACCCCCGCTGCCGTGCGGCTAGTCCCATTTATGGGAAGACCAGAAGTTGGTAGTGCACACCAGCGGCCATACCGACTCAATTGTCGGCCTAAACTAAGTGCGGTGCACATCAACTTTGTTGGTGTGGTCAGGGGATGTCACCCCTTCAAGTGCATGAAGACTGGAGCAGCAGATGAGTTAGAAGATCAATAGCTTTGAAGGTGTAACAGCAAGATGATGTGGCTCATCAGGGCACACTCTGACAAAGATGAGTAAGTGGCCAGTCACCTTGGAAAGGAAGGGGAACCTACCAAGTATTTACCCATAGTAAGCAATGGTAATTAATGGAAACAAATTTAGAGATGGAGACAACTCTGGTCCCTCTGCGGGGAAGCCTTCTAATAGCTACAGTGGAGGCACCTTTCCTTCAACTATTAAGAAACCTCGTAATGACAATGTAAACTCAAAGCCTAAAATAGGAAGGTATGCATCTGATGTCAGGCAACTGAAAACTGGAGGAAAGGTGCTAAAGATTGGAACATGGAATGTACGAACATTGTACAAACCAGGCCGATATGACAACCTGAAAGTGGAAATGACAGCGCTAAACCTTGACATCCTAGGTATAGCTGAGACGAGATGGAGGGGTGACGGGAGGATAGGTGATAGTGAGGTAGATATGATATATTCTGGAGATGAAAAACATCAGTATGGCGTTGGAATTATGATGAAGAAGTCCATTGCCGCCACAATGATTGGATTCTGGCCAGTATCTGACAGAATTATTATGATGAAGCTGAGGGGAAAACCGTTCAATATAAACATTCTGCAAGTTTATGCACCAACCTCAGATCACGATGATGAAGAAGTCAACGAGTTCTATGACAGCATCAAAAAGGTAATGGAATACACCAAGTCTGGAGAAATAACAATTGTTATGGGCGATTGGAATGCGAAAGTTGGAGAACAACATGAATATCCAGTAACAGGAAGATTTGGCTTAGGTGAGAGAAATGATCGTGGTGAATACTTGATAAATTTCTGTTTGACATCAAAACTAGTAATTGCTAACACCTTATTTGAACATCCAAAGAGAAGACTATATACATGGAAGAGCCCTGGTGATGTATGTCGGAACCAGATCGATTACATTCTTGTCAACCAACGATATCGAAATTGTATCAAACAGGCAAGGACATATCCAGGTGCTGACATATGTTCGGATCATAATCCAGTAGTAATCAGTATGGTAGTGAAATTGAAACAGCAGAACAAAATTAAAAACAACATTCAAATGGATATGAACATGTTAAAAGATGCAAAATACAGAACTAAGTATAATGTCTCTGTTCATAACAAATTCAGTGTACTGATGAATGAAGAAACTCCTCAGAGAGAGTATAACAACATTGAAATGGAATGGGAAGCTCTCAGAGAAAGCATGGTCAAGTCAGCAGAGGAGGTGTTACCAAATAAAAAACGAGAGACAAAGCAATCATGGATGACGCAAACCATACTAGAAAAGATGGCAGAAAGGAAGAAAGTGAAAACCACTGATCCACCTAAATACAAACACCTGAAGAATGAAATAGAAGATGAATGCAAAAAAGCTAAAGATGAATGGTGGAATAAGAAGTGTGAAGTAGTGGAACAACTTGAGTCTCAACATCGTTCAAGAGAGATGCACAAGAAAGTGAAAGAGATAACAGGTCAAGGATACAGACAGAGAAGCAGTAAATGTATCAAGAACAAAGACGGCAAAATGCTCTTTGAAGAAGATGAAATAAAGTCCAGATGGGAAGAATATGTAAACAAACTATACAATGATGACAGAGGGAACCCACCCACAATTGAGAAAGAAGATGGGAATATTATATTAGTATCAGAGGTTGAGAAGGCTATCAATGATCTAAAGTCAGGTAAGGCTCCTGGAAGTGACCAGATAACATCAGAAATGATAAAAGGACTAGATGAAGTGGGGATTCAAATCATTCATAAGCTAGTAAATGACATCTATGAGACTGGATTTATACCATTGAATATGAATGAATCCATATTTGTACGACTCCCAAAGAAGCTAAAACCAACATTGTGTACTGAGTACAGAACACTAAGCCTGATGAGTCATATGTTGAAGATGATCCTGAAAATAATTTTACTGAGAAACAGACAGAAAATTGAAGAACAAATCAGTAACGTACAAAGTGGGTTTATATCTGGAAGAGGTACACGTGAAGGGATTTTCAATATGAGAATGATTTGTGAACGTTATTGTGAAGTGAACCAGGATGTTTATGCCTGCTTTATTGACTATGAGAAGGCCTTCGACCGAGTCAATCATGAACTGTTAATCAAATGTTTACAAGATATTGGTGTCAATGGCAAAGACATTAAACTAATTGTGAACTTATACTGGACACAACGTGCATTTATAAAAATGGAGCAGGGCCTATCGGATGAAGTTATGATTAAACGAGGAGTTCGACAGGGGTGTGTATTGTCACCATGTCTATTTAACCTGTACACAGAGATGATTTTCAGACACATTGAAGATTGCAAGGGAGTGACAATAGGTGGCATGAACATACAATCTTAGATATGCCGATGACAGTGTAATACTAGCAGACAGTGAGAAAAACCTACAAGATATAGTGAATAGAATCAATAAAGCTGGAATACTATTCAACATGAAGATGAATGCCAGGAAGACCAAAACAATGGTTATAAGTAAAAAGACAGATAAACCAAATGTCAATATAACCATAGATGGCACAAACATAGAACAAGTATCCGAATTCATATATCTCGGACAAAAGATTACAAATGATGGGAGATGTGAGGAAGAAATTAAAAGAAGGATAACAATAGCCCGAACAACATTCTCCAAAATGTATAGAGTGTTAACATCAAGTAAGATATTAATACAAACAAGGAAGCGTATTCTTCAGTGTTATGTGTGGTCTACTCTAATGTATGGGGCAGAGACATGGACAATCTCTAAGAAAATGTACAAACGTTTAGCAGCATTTGAGATGTGGACTTATCGAAGGATGATGAAAATATCATGGACAAAGAAGATCACCAACAAAGAAGTTCTCAGAAAAATTAAAAATAAGAAAAGCTTGTTTGCCACTATACAGACAAAGAAACTTATTTATTTTGGCCACATCATTCGTCAGAGTTCAATATACCGTACATTGTTGGAAGGGAAGGTGAATGGCAGCAGAGGGAGAGGGAGACCAAGAACATCATGGTTTACAAATATTTCACAGTGGACAGGCTTGAATTATTCACAGTCTATCAGAACAGCACAACATCGGGACAAGTGGAGAACCATTGCATCCAACCCTCGACTAGAGGATGGAACTATTGATGATTGAACGTTCTTCTGGTGATGGAATAACGTTCATAACGTTCCGTTAGCGTAATGACGTTGTCCTCTCTCATTGAATGACGGTATCACTATGCTTTACCGACGTTATGCTCTCATCCACTACGCTGCATCCACGTTCAACTTGTGCCCAAATTTGCATACTACGCCGAGAAGTTCAACGTTCTTCACGTTCTCCCTACGTTGACGTCGTTACGTCGTAGTGTGACAGGGCCATTAGAGCGTCCTTCTCCCATGTTGGTAGATCGTGGGATCGTGGCTTCGAATCCTGGTCGAGTCAAACCGCTTAGCATTATTAGGATAGGGCAAGGAACAGTGGATTGAGGAAGACCAATCGTCCACGATTGAAAATTCCCCTGCTTAAACAACTAATGTACAAAATAAAAGCAGAAAAAAAGCATGCGCCCTACACACGCCAGTATCATGGCTGCGCGCATTTCAGCTTCAACTTTGAGGAAGTCGGGACAGGAAATCGATGGCGCGGGGCTGAGGACGTTTTTGTGTGTGTTTTTTTTTGGTCCATTAGTTGTTTAAGCAGGCGAAATTTCAGTCATAGATGACTGGTCTTCCTCATTCCACTGCTGGTCGATAGAAAGCCCGAGCCTCCACTTTTACCAACCCAAGGGATTTTTAACCTCCCACACCACATAGACATGGTATGAGAGCAACCGGCCTTTGATGACACTGTAAGTTATACACAGCGGTGGAAATCCAAATTGGCAGAGCTGGGGGCATGGGGAATCGAACCACCGACCCTCAGATTAGGAGTCTGACCTAGAAAAAAGTCAGACACTCTAACCACTCCGCCACAGAGAATGCCAACATGCTAACTGTACCCGCCATGTCTGTCCGTGCAAGACAACCATTCCGGGCTCTCTTGTCACGTGGCCTATTCTTGTCACGTGGCCTATTCCACCCAGGTGCGCTGCGCAAGCACCGCTTCACTAACTACTCGCCGACGAAATCCGCCGCCCGGTGCATTGGTGACACATACTGCAGTTTGTCCTTCCCTTTTGTCCACAGCGTGGGTCAGCATCCACGCATACATGCATACTCTAAACACACACACACACACAAACATAGTGACCTCAGGTGGTGTGGCCCTGCACTCGCATAGGCAATGGGAAAGGAGTGTAGAATTAATGAATAAAGCATGGCGACCCGAGGCGAACTTTGCGACAAATGGCTGATTAATTGCCAGCAACACGGTCCGCCTACAGGTAAATAAAGACAGGTGGGGCGCGCGGCGCATGCGCGAGGTGGGGCGCGCGACGCATGCGCGTAGCCGTGGGACCACTGGGCGCACATCGCATCGCTACTTACACATGGCTGTAGGCTACAGCATTAGGTTCGTCCTCTGTATCTCCCTCCCTACACCGCCTCTCTTATGTACTTATCTATTCAATTATTCATATTGGGTAGCACCATTGTATCGCAAGCAAGGATGTCAAGGCTTTTGAAGCTTCGTTGCCGATCAGGTGCGGGTAAGATGTTTTATGAAAGAACTTATATGTTTTAATGTATACACGCATATATCTAGGATATACTGGTGTAGGGAGGGCGCAGAGTTCCCCTCTAGTGTTGTAAGTTGGCATGTAACTACTGACCGTTTGGGTTCGAATCCGTCAGGTGGCGCCCCCGCTCCACCTTTCCTCGCCCCTTCCCTGTAGGACTCGGCCATTCCCTCGCTCGCCTTGACCGGTCAACACCTGCTCCTGTCCTGTTCTCATTTATATATATATATATATGTGTATCCTTGATATTGCCTGAAAAGAGTTCCAGGAGGGGGAGCCTGCCAGCATTTCACTTTCTACTCTTACTCTGTCCGTGTCTTTGGCTCGCCGGCTGGTCACCCCAGAGCAAAGAGACACAGTCCTTTGACTCAACTCTCCTCATTTCTCTGACCTATACTCTACCCTTTTTTTCTCTCCCAGGCTTACTTCTCCCCCTGATCAAGGGAGTTGTTTTCTCTTGGGTGGGGCCCTTTACCTTATCGTTTCTCTCGATTTGTTCTTGTTGCTGGAACCGCTGGAGCCACCTTTACCCGTCCCTTCCTCCTAAACCTGTGCTGCTGTCTGTTGGCTACAAATGCTGTGCTACCGCCGGACCAGAGTGATTTGGGGCCTCCCCAACGACTCATCATTTAATTGTTGTAAAGACATCCCCCAGCTTCTACAACCATACAACCAGAAGATTAATCTTCAACCAAAGATTGGACCGATTTATCGGTGCCTCTCTATATTGCTGCAGTTCTGCAGCTGGTAACCGTCGTAAGGTTACAAACATCCCAGAAGTCAAGTCACTTGATAGGAGGCCGCGAGTTGTATGTCTAGTAGCTTATGTTAGTTTTTAAAAATTTTCTTGGCATATATGTATTATTTTATTTTGTTCTACTCTTATTACTAGATGAGCCTACTCCTATTTACATATCATAGGGTTGTACATAGCTGTGCGGCGTGTTATCTGGCTACTTTTGGCATGGTTACCTTCCATTGGGCATCCTGCTGGTGGGCCGTGACATATCACATGCCCCTTTGCAGTGCAGCTTAGCGGGGGTTCCCTAGCCTTATTTTGCACAGATATTTTTTTGTAAGTTTTTAGGTCAGGAATTTGTCTTTCCTTTACTGTTTGGGCATTCCACACCTTGGTAGCCATTTCCAACGTGCTTCTCTCATGAGCTTTAATTTGGCTTCTTGTCTGCTTTAGTAGTGGCACAACATTTGCTCTAGTAGCCCTTTGTGGTTACATGGTGAATATATGTTCTAAGTACACATTTGTGTATCATTACTTGTCTTCTTTACTAAGAATAGAATATGTTCCAAATTCTCTTTTCTCCTCACTATATTAGCTAGTCTATAAGATTATGCATTAGTTATTATACGTGACAATATATATATATATATATATATATATATATAAGCGTGCATAGATTTTCACATTTATACATAATGAATTATCTACATCACAAACATATGCATGGTTGGTTGGTTGTTGGAGTTTTACGGCCTAGCAACATCTAAGGTCATATCACAACATGTACAGACTTGTGACAGTGTGCACTCATGGCAACTTTATAGTGCTAGCCTACTGAGATACCAGACCCCAGCATCCTGACCTGATATCCCACTGTCATATTATCCTGACACTGAACCAACTATTCCTTGCCATATCTTAATAATGCCGAGCACCTGGCTAGAAAGCCACAAGTATCAAATTTGAACTCATTGGTTTCACTCGACCAGAGTTCGAACCCGTCGGTTCGAATCCCATGATCTACCAAAACGAGAGACGGACACTCAATTAATTCGGCCATCCCGTCTGGTCTACATATGCATGCTCGTTGCCTATCTCGTTTTAAATCTATGCATCGTTTTATGCATATATATGCATGTGTGTATGATGTAGACAAGTAATGATGTATACATCTGAAACCTGTGTGTATGTGTGAGAAGGAGAGGGTGGGAAAGGCTGTGAGTACTTGAGAGAGAGGGAGAGATTGTGTGCATGTTAGAGGGAGGGAGAGAGAGTGTGTATGTTTGTGGGAGAGAAGGAGAGGGCGTGTGTGCTTGTGAGAGTGAGTGTAAATAAGGGAAGTTGGGTGTACCGTCTATTATTATCTGATTATTCACCAAACACAACTAGTGCCACCGCACTACGCGCTAACCTTACACTAACCTCACCTGAATTCCAGACTCACGCATAGAAACAACACCGAATTGAAATGAAGGTATTATCACTAACTCTAAGTTCAAATGCATTAGTTAAAGGTGAATAGTCCGATTATTTTGAGTTTCTTTCATTTTCTGATATAAATATATTAAATTGATTATTTTGGTAGATCGTACTCTATTTGGAAGTAACATTTATTTAAAATGATTAACATTTCAGATGTTTGAGGTGTAAACATGCAAACTTAATGTTGGCAAGCATGCCAAAGCTTTGATGCCATATGCTTCTGCAGGAACATGTTCTATGACCTTGACTGAGTATTCCATTCTAGGTGGCAACACATACTTAATAACTGCACCAGTATCTAAGTTTGATCTGTAGAATCAAATATAGATACTCGTTTTAGTCGTGAAAATGACATGCTTCATCGGACTATGCAGCTTTAACATCCACTTACTTGGTTAGCTCAGGTATTATCTGTTGTGTGATTAAATTATCCTGGTTGCATGTTCTAGAAACATGTTGGGTCATACTATACCAACTTGTGACGGTGTGACCGTTAGGTGGCTATATAATAGTATCAGTGATACACCACTAAGATACCGTGCAACTAACACCATGCTGGTATGCCACTCTTAGTTGCCAATATATATAAATATATATATATATATATATATATATATATAATCTCTCCATCTGAAATATAAGGGAGAGGTGGACTTAGTGGGTAGAGCGCCTGCTACTCAGTGGGGATGTCGTGGTTTCGATTCCGAATTCAGTCAAATTAAAGCCTTACAAAATAGACAATTGCATAATTTACCTTGATTGGTACTCTGTCCTGCTATTACAAGCCAACATGTTTCTATGACATGCAACCAGGGTAATTCATTCACACAGCAGAAACTACCTGAGGTCACCGATTCAGTAGCCATTAGCTAATATAGCTCAACATACGAATAGCGTGACTGACTGCCATATCGTATGTTGGTACTGGTGGTGTGGTAGCTCGGTGAATTCGCCACGAGTCAATATCCATACTTCTATGAAGTCAGATGTTGCTAAGACGTAAAACTCCATTCAAGCAGTTCATGTGGAATAGATTGATGGAACAAATTTGAGGGCTAAGGAATGAAGGTGACTTGTTTAGTAAAGTGCCCCCAGGCGCGTGTTGATGATGTTTTAGTAAGTGCAGACAATGGCAATGCAACATCCATGGACGAGAAGAGCATTTCTCAAGGACACTGCCTGCTTTGTAGTCTCATTTAAAGAAGCAGATCGATGGATCCATGCAGACAGATGCAGAATGAGCGAATCGGGAGAATGTTTTGCGCTCCAGGCATGTGTGTGGTTTGTTTTAATTCACTACACGAGACACAACACGATATATGTATATTTGGAATTAGAGTTATTATCTGAAAACAATTAAAAAGGCTCAAGGAGCAGCAATCTCGGGGTGGCGACAGTGGCCCTCTTTCATGATCAAAGTATGCATCAAAGGCTAGTGACGTTAACCAAACATCGTGTATATATCGTACATAGGCACCGTGGCCTCTTAGTCTTGCGAGACAGTATTACAGTCAGTTTTAGAGTTTCTTGTAGGTTCAAATCTGGAATACAAACATAGTATCGTAATCTATCATAACAGTAA
Source organism: Branchipolynoe longqiensis (assembly GCA_030323885.1). Lineage (NCBI taxonomy): Eukaryota > Metazoa > Annelida > Polychaeta > Phyllodocida > Polynoidae > Branchipolynoe > Branchipolynoe longqiensis. The sequence continues at coordinate 8,890 of JASIRB010003836.1, forward strand.
TCAATCAGGTCGGATCACCTCGGCAGCGCTCAACCCCTCCTCAATAAGGGTGGTGGGTGGGAATTTTCCGCACGTCTTAGTCCACTGGCGGGCAGGCGGGCTATGAGACGCGTGCTAGTGACCGATACGCCGCCCTGGTGTCTCGTGAGTGAATTAGGGATGTTAGCTAGCCAACATCACCAATTCACTACAGGAGACACAACACGATATATGTATATTTGGAATCAGATTTATTATCTGAAAACAATTAAAAAGGCTCAAGGAGCAGCAATCTGGGGTGGTGACAGTGGCCCTCTTTCATGATCAAAGTATGCATCAAAGTCTAGTGACGTTAACCAAACATCGTCTATATATCCTACATAGGCACCGTGGCCTCTTAGTCTTGCGAGACAGTATTACAGTCAGTTTTAGAGTTTCTTGTAGGTTCAAATCTGGAATACATAAATAGTATCGTAATCTATCATAACAGTAATCAATCAGGTCGAATCACCTCGGCAGCGCTCAACCCAACAATCTTCCGAGCGCTGCCGGAGCAACACTAAAGTGAAGGGTGCTTAGGTAGGCGTTTACAGAGGCACTTCGCCAGGTACCTGCGGCCATTATCGTGTCCAGTGTTAGCCCTTCACCTTGACAGGCCTGGGCGGCACCCCTGCGGAGCCCATGGAGGGTAAATCCTGTGTCTCTACCCAGAGCCATGAATGAGGCCATAGTCAATGCTTGTTTCAGAACCGGGAGGGACAAGGGAAGGCCTGATGGCAGCATGAAGGCTGGTGCATTAGGGTAGGCTGGGGTTATCGCGTATCTTTCCCAGGCTCGGACTGGACAACATGAAGAGCGCGGGAGGGCAGGGAGCCGAAACATTATAGGTGGAGCAGAGGACGGCCGGGTTTTTGTGGACCTTAGGACTACTGTTAAGTTATTTCCGTCTACGTAAATGTCCTTGTGTCTTAATACATGGGTCATGGTGTTGGGCTCAACAGAAGAGGGAACTAGATTTCCTTGTCTGACAAAGGTAAAGTAGCCTATTATGAGAGCTGCTATGATAACATTAGGAGCTGGGCTTACGCTTTGGAGGTATTCTATTATTTCCTTGAGTTCGGATGGAGTAATTGGGGTAGCTCTAGTGACTATGTGGGAGGTTGTTTTAAATATACCGGATTTATAGAGTTTAATCTCAGGTGCATCAAACACGCTGGCAGACCCGACACCTGCTGCTACCCAGAGTTTTACTGAACTAAAATAGTTCATGATGGCACCAGGTGATTTAAGATGGTCTTTGAGGAACATAAGAAATGACAAGAGGACGTATACTGATGGGTTTTGACAATCTATGGAGTGCTGTGTACAAAAGTCTATATAGAGTTTAACATGAGCTGCCTTGTTCTTCCAGGTGCGAGGCACTAAGGCGAGCACATAGCTGTCCAGGAGTCTCTGGTGATGCATTAGCGAGAATCCTGGAAGATAGAGCCACAAAATTACTATCTTCCGAACCTGATTATTACAGTTTGCATTTCAAGATATTGAGCGATATCAATAGCGTAATTTCTTGCAGGCCACGGGTTTGACACATATTCAAGGCTGACAATTTATGGGTTTTATCATGTGGGGCTCTACTAAGAGCGTCTGCTAGAATCAGTTCTTTCCCTGGTTTATGTAGAATGACACGTTCAAAAATTTTCGTAGCTGCAATTAACCATAGTTGTCTTGCACATGCACAGAGAATTTTATCTTTACCACGTCCTGAGTCTAGAACTTGTTCGGAGGCAATATCATCGGTGTTAACGACTATAGTAAATTCATGTGGGTTGGGGGGAAGTAGATTAGTTACAGCATGTACCAAGTTAAGGGCTTCAAGTTGTGTAATTAGCAGTTCGTGCACGCATAATTCGGAGTCGTACTCAATACTAAAATAGTGCATAGGAGAGAATGCCCCGCCTGCCTTCAGTGTTGAGTCGCACTCAATAATCCATTTTTCCCTCGGTGCAGAGGGCATCAGCTGTATACCATTATAACTATTTGCGAACAGTTTAAACCATTCAAGATCTCTTAGCAAGTCTGGTGAAGCTCTGAGTGCGGCTAGGACCCTGTTTGTAAATCTAACTGCCGGCTGGATACATTTTGACAAGTGGTGTAACTTTCCAGCTAAGCTCTGTAACTGTTTTCTCGAAGATGTAGTTTTCCCTTCCCACAGCAAGCATTCTTCTAACACTTCAGCTACTTTTTCTTGAGGCAAGGTGACAGTCATAGCAACAGAATCGACTGGAAATCCTAACCAAGTTATTGAAGTAACCGGGGTGGTGCATTTTTCTACAGCCAAGTCCAACCCTAAGTCACTCGATAATGTGTTAAAGTAGTTAAATGCATCCCATGCTTTCTGTTCAGTTGCTTCTACTCCTATGAAATCATCTAAATAACATAACGAGAAAAAACCTGCTTGTCTTAGTAACCAAACTACTGCCCTAGTAGTGCGGGCGCAAGCAAGTGCTGAGGTTCTACAGCCGAATGGGGGCGCAATATCAATGTAAATACTGCCGTTAAGCGCAATTCCTAATAGTGGAACGGACAGGGGACATACTCTCAGTTGGCGGTAGGCTCTCGATAGATCGCCTCCCCACATCCAGGCGCTGGGACCAATCTTGATCAGTCGGTCCGATAAGGTAGAGACTGAGGGTAGACAAAAATTAAATGGGCGCCCCAAGTAGAATCCTCTCACAATTCCTGCATTTACACTCTTTCCTTTTGGGAAACTGAGATCGATTATTATCCTTTTATCTGTAGAGTCCTTCTTAGGTCTAGTCATCATCGGGCTGATTTGACACCATGGAGAAAATGGAAGTGACTGGAAAGGGCCTAGTAGTGCTCCATGATGGAGCTCGGTCGTGATAAACTTTTTAATATGAAAGTCTGCATTATCTGATTTTGCGTGATTTCTAAAGGTTGGGAGTGGGACCTTTTTTGATGTGTAATCCAGGGGCCAGCCAAATTCTAGATGTTCGACTAACAGGACATCAGGACACTCCAACAACACTGCTCGCCATCGAGGAATGTTCAAACCTGACGGAACTGAAATTTTTGCTCCCATAAAATTTGGTAAGCCAGTGACACATACTTTATCAAATACGTCTCGATATATACCATTACCAGACCATGGTTGATCTACCGACGTTGGCCAGAATTCTAACAGTGTGTTTTGATATTGCAGGGGGGAGGGCAGTGGAACAAAATCTGAGTTATTACTAATTGTTGACGTCAATACAACTTCTAATGGGTCGTCAAACCAGTCAAAGGTTGGCATATCTAAATCGGTTATCGCAGTACTTACACCATTTGTGTGAAGTGGCTGTATCTGTACATTGGATGAGGAATCATTATTTTTAACAAGCACTGGCAAATCAGCAACAGTTTTAGGTATACTATCATTATCGTTTCTTTCATGTTTCTTATCAGATACAGAGGCGGCTTTACAAGTATGCTCACTTGATGAATTCGGGGGATAATTAAGAGTGACATTTTTATCAGCGGCTGATAGAGGCAAGACGGTAACAGGGTCAGGAGTGCTAATCGTGGTTGAAACATGTTTAACAGTTGTAAAGTCGGATACTTTATGAACTATATTTAGATTATTGCCCGGCACAGAAAGTGAACTCACATCGTTATTGTTAGGTGCGCTCTCGGTTGTTTTCTTGCCTAAGGACCTTCTCTTTTTAAGGCAATCTTGCTCGCGATGAACTAAAATGCGCTTAAACCTGTAAGCACACCATGTGCACATATGCGGGGATCGATCTGGAAGGGCACCATGTGTTGCAGTAAATCCACAGTCTTTCCCCCAGTTCCAAAGATAACATGGCTTTCCCTCTGTCTCTCTAGTGTAGTCGTCTCTCTGATTAACGGGGGATGGGTTGATCCCGGTTGATGCGGCTGCAACCGTGGGTACCTGAGCAGGGCGCTGTGTCGTTGCGGGGGCAGGACGAGGGTAAGTGAACTGATTAGAGGCGGCTCTAGATTGAAGCGTCCTTACAGCTTCGGTACAAATATCGTCGGATCCGCCCAGCCGTCTCTGCGGCAAGGATCCGCCCAAGGATTGCCGTCCCTAAATTTCACCAGATGGGGGGGGGGGGGGATGCGGGGGTTGGGGGTCGGGGGGGGGGGGGAGGGGAGGGGGGGGGGGGGGGTGGTGGGGGGGGGTGGGGGGTGGGGGGAGGGGGGGGGGGGAGCGGAGTGTCCGCCTTATCATCGCAAATACGCGTTCCGACCAACGTCGGCATGTTAGCCAATCCCAGGTTATGGCCATGAGGGCAAGATCTTTTTTGTGTTGTAATACAGCAGGGATAGAAGCTACTGGAAAGTCAGGTTGGTCGGTCAGTAGACGAACGGCAAAGAAATATTCCGCCCATGTTGCTTCCCCTAGAGTGATCTTCTTATGCGCATCCCCCCTCGTAATCAAGTGATGGGGAAAACAGTTCGTACCTGGGGGCCTCTGCAATGCTTGGACGTTATCCATCATGAAATCGGCGGCGACGGGCAGTCTAGGCTGTTGCATCTGGAACCCGGGTGGAGCCAGTGAAGATTGAGGGAAGTAGCCATTACCAGGTACTTGAGTAGAGTAGTGAAGAGGAGCCCCGTGAACTGGTCTGGCAGGAGCCCAGCTTCTGCCATACGGAGACTGAGACGGTACTCTATGTTGTCCATGAGACGGTTGCGGTTGAGAACCATCCAGGACGGTAGGATCATGGGGGATCCATACTGACGAACCATCTGTAGCTCTGGAATCAGAGGGAGGGAGTCTTCCAGGAACTCGTCTAGTAGTAGAGCGACTCTGTTGGGGAGAGTGAGACACGGAAGCACTTGCACGATCAGGTGTAGACGCAGGTGAGGAAGGCTGTCTAGTATTCGGAACAATCGGAGCGGCCGCCATACGCTCCAACGCTTCCACTCTCGCTAGAACCGATCTGGAGACACTTCCCACAGAGGGTGGGGTAGGAGTAGAATCGCCATCAGAGGAAGGAACGGAGGCCAAAGGAACCCGAACAGAAGCTTGTCGAGGAAGTACTGGTCGTCGAGGAAGATTATTTGTAGAGGGCCGTCCCCAGCGTTTTCTCGTTGGCGGCATTTTCCAGGATGAATTTTCCGCACATCTTAGTCCAGTGGTGGGCAGGCGGGCTATGAGACGCGTGCTAGTGACCGATACACCGCCCTGGTGTCTCGTGAGTGAATTAGGGATGTTAGCTAGCCAACATCACCAA
>JASIRB010000423.1:0-25016 GCA_030323885.1 Branchipolynoe longqiensis
CCATAGTGTAGTATTATTATGCCTTTAGTTAGGCTGGTTGATTTAAGTGTGCATGGAGGATTACCTTAAAGTGTTTGTAACAACCACTGTTCCTGACATGTGATATTACTTTAAATAGGTTCCAGAGTGCTCCCCCTAGAACAACTGGTGACTTTTTCATCTGACTAGTTTTAACATGTGGTACTTTGAGATGGGTGGCTTCTGATGCTCATGTGGCTTGTGCATGTGTGTCTTCGTAATCTGGGTCTTTTGCAAGTTTCTACATTAGGCTAGTACTAGGTGTATGTCTCTGTGAGTGTGAATACTTAGAGTATCTAGTTTAGCTCTTTTGTGCATCTCAGGGGTAGGTGGTGGTTTCCCTTTAAATACTGTGTGCAACCCGCTATTTTTGAATAGTCTGGAGCTTTGCTTGCTGTTTCTTTTAGTTCTAAGTTGGTTGGTTTTTGGAGTTTTACATCTTGGCAACATATAAGGTCATTTCAGGATAGGTACCGACAACTTTGTAGTGCTGCCCCACTGGGAAATCAGGCCACTGGCACCATGACTGATATCCCACTTACTCACATTATCCTGACACTGAGCTAACCAGTTCTTGCCCTATCCTATTAATGCCGAGCACCAGGCTAGAAAGCGTCAAGTATCAATTTTATGTCATTAGTTTGACTTGACCGGGACCGAACTCCCGGGACCGAACTCCCGCACGCGAGGCCCGTGCTCTATCAATTCGGCCACAGCTCTCTACCGATTCGGCCACCGCTCTCTACCGATTCGGCCACCGCTCTCTACCGATTCGACCACCCCTCTCTACCGATTGGACCACCCCTCTGTACCGATTGGACCACCGCTGTCTACTGATTCGACCACCCCTCTGTACCAACTCGGTCACCGCTCTCTACCGATTCGGCCACCGCTCTCTACCGATTCGGTCACCGCACTACCGATTCGACCACCGGTCTACCGATTCGGCCACCGCTCTCTACCGATTCGGTCACCGCTCTCTACCGATTCGGCCACTGCTCTCTACCGATTCGGCCACCGCTCTCTACCGATTCGGCCACCGCTCTCTACCGATTCGACCACCCCTCTCTACCGATTCGACCACCCCTCTCTACCGATTCGACCACCGCTCTCTACTGATTCGACCACCCCTCTGTACCGACTCGGTCACCGCTCTCTACCGATTCGGCCACCGCTCTCTACCGATTCGGCCACCGCTCTCTACCGATTCGACCACCGCTCTACCGATTCGGCCACCGCTCTCTACCGATTCGGTCACCGCTCTCTCCCGATTCGGCCACTGCTCTCTACCGATTCGACCACAGCGCCCGTGTTTGCTTTATATTTAGTAAGTTCTACATTATGTCATTGCAATCAATGATGGGCAGTATTGTGGTGTGGTACAACTGCTGCTATGTTTATACTATGCGGTCACAAACTGGTCCAATGTGTTTCCTGATGCATGTTCTCATAGAACACCATGTGATTGCTGTCTACAGGCGTCACTTACTATCATCGGAATGTCGGTTCACATCAGGATTCTTCTGGTTTTTGGTCCTTCGAAAACTGTTCACAATCTTTTTGTGTAGTGGTATCGGCCGATTTCTGTGGTACCTATAAATAGCACAACATATTTTAAATAGCACAACATATATACATTTGTCTGTTGGGAGTTTTACAGCCTCGCAATATCTAAGGTCATATCAGGATTGGTAACGACAGTGTGACAGTGCGCACTCATGGCAACTTTATAGTGCTGCCCCTCTTGGAGACCAAGTCACCAGCACCGTGATCCGATTTCCCAGTCAGTCACATTATCCTAATACTGAGCTAAGCAGTCCTTGCCCTATCCTAGTAATGCCGAGCGCCAGGCTAAGTATCGACACAAATCAATTTGGTAAAAAGTCAAATACAAATACCGGCAATTTAAAATAGTCAAGTAAAAATACATATTTGACCCCAACTCTAGTTAATATATTAGGAGGTCCAGTAATGTGCCGAGTGGATAAACAGGACTCAATATATTTTTACAAGAAACAATTAAAAACCAAACATGTCGTAGTCACCCAGGGTTCCCAGGCACCAAAGCTGCAAATATTGAATAAGGTCCCACTTATCCACAGTGTCCCAGGGTCCCAGTCTTAAAGGGTCTTAGTTATGCTCAGGGTCCCAGTCTTACAGGGTCCCAGTTCTGCTCAGGATTCCAGTCTTACATGGTCTTAGGTGTGTTCAAGGTCCCACCCAGTCTTCCAGGGTCCTAGTTATGTTATGCTCAGGGTCCCAACCGCCCGATAACCATCAGAAGTGGGTGGTTTGTTGGGGTTTTGTGTGGGTTTTTTGTGTGTAGATTAGTTGATTATGCAGGGGAAATTTCAATTGTGGACGATTGGTATACCTCATTCCACTGCTCCTTGCCATATCCTAAAGCCTATTTTACGTCCTAGCAACATCTGAGGTCATATCAGGACGGGGAGTGGGTGGTGGCCGCCATTGCGTACACCTATTTCTTGTAAACACTGCTGCTAGAGTGAAACTGAACGTGTCTTAACTGACTTAAAGTTGCATTGTCCGATCCTTTGAGTTTCTGTCATCATTTTGTATTTTAGATAAATTTATTAGGATGATCGTTATAATCTGTTACTTTAGTTTGAAATTACTTTAATTTTAAATGTCTAACTTTGTAAATATTTTAAGTGCAAACGTGCACAATAAATGTGGGCATACACATCAAAACTCTGACACCATAGGGTTAAGCAATAACAGGTTCTATTAAATTGTGCTAGCATTCTTGAATTTGATAATTTGAGGCTTTATCGGACTAGGCAGCTTTAATTAATACTTCCTTCAACCACCCATTCTTCTAGCCTCTGTTCGCGGCTGGTAGGAGATCCCCCTCCCCCGTTGACAGGTGAGAGCCCTCCCTCGTTGGCAGGTGAGACCCCTCCCCCGTTGGCAGGTAAGTGCCCTCCCCTGTTGGCGGGCGAGCGCCCTCCCCTGTTGGCAGGTGAGAGCCCTCCCCCTTTGGCAGGTGAGCGCCCTGCCCTGTTGGCGGGCGAGCGCCCTCCCTTGTTGGCAGGTGAGAGCCCTCCCCCTTTGGCAGGTGAGCGCCCTCCCCTATTGGTAGGTGAGAGCCCTCCCCCGTTGGATGGTGAGTGCCCTCCCGCGTTGGCAGGTGAGATCCCTCCCCCGTTGGAGGGTGAGCGCCCTCACTCGTTGGCAGGTGAGAGCCCTCCCCCGTTGGCAGGTGAGCGCCTTCCCCCGTTGGATGGTGAGCGCCCTCCCCCGTTGGCAGGTGAGATCCCTCACCCATTGGCAGCTGAGCGCCTTCCCCCGTTGGATGGTGAAAGCCCTCCCCCGTTGGCAGGTGAGCGCCTTCCCCCATTGGCAGGTGAGAGCCCTCCCCCATTGGCAGGTGAGAGCCCTCCCCCATTGGCAGGTGAGAGCCCTCACCCATTGGCAGGTGAGAGCCCTCCCCCGTTGGATGGTGAGAGCCCTCCCCCGTTGGCAGGTGAGCGCCCTCCCCTGTTGGCGGGCGAGCGCCCTCCCCTGTTGGTAGGTGAGCGCCCTCCCCCATTGGTAGGTGAGAGCCCTCCCCCGCTGGATGGTGAGCGCCCTCCCACGTTGGCAGGTGAGAGCCCTCCCCCGTTGGATGGTGAGCGCCCACGTTGGCGGGCGAGCGACCTCCCCTGTTCCCGCTTTTTGAACATCATTGACGTGTCAACCCGCCACAAATGTAATATAACTACAAGTAAGGGTTTGGGCCATAAATAAATACAATACAATGCAAGTGAGCACAATAGGCCATTCGAATCCCAATATATGTTCTACCAATCACATACTACATAACAGTATGCAGAAGCCAAGTTCCATAACTTCAAAATCATTAAATACCAGTGACTGTTTGAGAACGCAAGTATTATTGCTTGGACAAATTTTACGAGCTTCACCCCGTCTGAGCATTGTGGTACATAGAGCAGCTACACTACATCAAGCAATATAGCATCACCAAGTATTGATTGTCACAACGCCAAATAAATCAGCTTAATCGCGAAATAAATAAGCTAAATCGGCGAAGAAATTGTGAAATGGTATTTTTTAAATAATGTAACCTAGAAAAACAGATGTTTAAATGGACTAACACAAAGTATAGTAAAAGCTGGATTTTTTTACTGATTGCAATCTACAAACAGTTACTAGCCATAAACAGGAAGCAAGAAAACCAAAATTATTACTAAAACAAAATTCAGAAGATTTAAATCAAATTGGATTAGTCCTGCCCAGCGATGAAAACAAGTGTTAACACACTTATCCGTTATGAGCAGGGTAAATAAATTCATTAACAAAAAGAAGAAAAAAAGAATAGAAAATGACTAATGCCACTGCTTAACTCACCATCCTACTCCAACAATCAGGAGTACAATCACCACTAATATGATGAGGGCGACTGCTATTACTGCTGGCTGCCATGTTGGAGTACCCGACGCAACTTTTGGCGTAACTGCAATAACTGGCGTAGTAACTGGTGTGACAGTTACACCAGTCACTGTAGTAGCTGTGGTAGTTGTAGTAGCTGTAGTAGCTGTAGTAGATATAGTAGTTGTAGTAGGTGTAGTACTTGTAGTAGGTGTAGTAGTTGTAGTAGGTGTAGTACTTGTAGTAGGTGTAGTACTTGTAGTAGGTGTAGTAGTTGTAGTAGGTGTAGTAGTTGTAGTAGGTGTAGTACTTGTAGTAGGTGTAGTAGTTGTAGTAGGTGTAGTACTTGTAGTAGGTGTAGTAGTTGTAGTAGGTGTAGTAGGTGTAGTAGTTGTAGTAGGTGTAGTAGTTGTAGTAGGTGTAGTAGTTGGAGTAGCTGTAGTAGATACAGTAGTTGTAGTAACTTTAGTAGTAAATTAATTTAAGAGATCAAATTCCGCTATTATTAATTCATAATTTTTAGAACAAAATAAAGCGATTTTTCAATGTGTTTGGTAGCTTAGAAAGGTGGACCACTCTGTCAAAAGCGTATTTCCGCCTATTTTGGTGTTTTCTGCACGTGACACTACTAAGATCATATCGAAGTGAGATAAAATTCATTGGCATATATAATTAACAACGGATTCACTTTTGAAACATGTTTGAAAAGATAAAATACACAAGGCCGCGTTCAAGGTGCACCTCAGAGTCAACTCTGAGAACTCATTTTTGCCAATATGCATTCAACGTGTGCCTCAGAGTTCACTCCGAGACCTGACCTTTTTGAGTAGGAGGTGAAAACGCCTTCAAAATGGCCATGGGTGTCAGCCAATCGCTGTTCTTTTAATTGCAAATGGCTGCAGGAAGTGCATGTTATGAAGGCCACCATTTTTTAGCCACACAACTGCTAAAACGCCGTTCAGAGTAGCACAACATTTGGAATTTCTCCGATGCGCCTAGTTGAACGCAGCACCAGGTGGTGCATGGCATGTTCCAGTAGTTTCCCGTTCTTCCTCAGGTTATGCGTAGTACCAACTGGGCTGCATTCAACTAGGCCTCTTGGAGGCGCCTCAGAGAAATTCCAAATGTTGTGTTACTCTGAACGGCGCTTTAGCAGTTAGGTGCTTCGAAGATGTCGGCCTACATAAAGTGCACTTCCATGCTGCTTGGTGTGCATGCGCAACCAATTGTACCCTGAACCAGCCCTGGTGCTGATCCTAGTGACCTAACTTAGGTTTTATGGACGTATAGTTAGGCGGTCACTCAGCCAAGTGACCCAGTTTACATTTTAATTCTGGCATACTTTTCAAGGCCCCTCTAACCAGAGGGGCCTAGTTCTATGAGTCGCCAAACACATATTTGGTTTCAAATATCCTGACAAATGTATTCATGCAAAGCTATTCTAGAGAGAATTGCCATTTGTGAGAGCGTAGTGCATAGGTCCTCGGGGTTGTTCCTGGTTTATTCCGCCCAGGCCGGTGTCGCGGTTTAGATTCTCAGTGAGTTTAGAGTCTACGCTTGGGGTTTTGCGCATGTGCATATTCGGTTAACATGACCCGGGCGACTCGGGTCACCCGAGTTGCTAGAAATTAAAATAGAACACCGCGAGTGGAGTTGAGAAAAAGTCCCGACCCCACTAACCCACCTCTTGGCTGGGGTTGGCTAGGAGCGATGACATCACATTTGTGCGTCAAAAAGTCGATCAGGTCACCCGAGTTGATTAATCAAATACGCTGAAGTGCCATTCGGTTTTGATGCATGCGCAGAACCCCGAGCGTAGACTCTAAACCCACTGAGAATTTAAACCGTAACACCGGGATAGAAGTGACCTGCCACTGCCCAGGGTGGCCTGCCACTCTGGGTGGCTGCTAGCAAACAGGTGGAATGATCCATGTGCTGCCACCTGGTGATCGATCGGGCCAGCAAGGGTCAGCGTAGTTGAGATCGCCATTATATGGTAATGGCACTCATCAGTGACTATTACATTTACACTAGATTAGAAAGTACTACCCGCTATTACACCGAGATAACATAACAAAAGAATTAAATAGAGAATATTTACCTGTTACTGTGTTGATGGCAGGAGACTGAATGCCCCTCAAACCTCTTAGATATGGAACTACCCTGACTGTGTATAAGGTGTTCGGCCGGAGCTGATTCAGCGAGTAGTTGATGTTGGTCTCTTGAGGTATGTTGGTAATCCTGCCAACTTCTCTAAAGTCCATTTTGTTAACAGGTGTCAATTCGATTCCATACTCATCTGCCGCTGGTGTTGATGGTTTAAACTCCAAAGTGATGGTAGTTGTAGTTATGGATATTACCCATGGTGCATCTCTGACTACAGGCAAAGCTGGAAAAAGACACAGAGCCGAGAGTTGGTGTGAGCCTTCAATTGTTAGTTGGTATTTTATAAAGACTTTTTGTTGTTAGTACATCAGTTGATTAATGAAATTTCAACCGTGAACAATTGGTCTTCCTCATTCCACTGCTCCTTGCCCTATCCTAGTAATGCCAAGCGCCTGCCTATGTAATGACAAGTATCAAATTTTAAGTCATTGGTTTGACTCGGCCAGGGTTCGAACCCACGAGTTCGAATTCCTCGACCTACCAGAACGCGACGCGGACGCTCAGCTCATTCGGCCATCGGATCATAGCTCTCCCTGCAACACACACTGGAGAACATTGCAAACGGTACAGGAATCTACAGGTACCGAACCTCTTATCCGGCTTCCAGAAATCCAGAATTACCAGAAAAACACAGTTTTATTCTTTACTTTTTCAAGTGGATTGATAAATATGAAACATACTCTTCTTGAGACGTTCATTTATTTGAATCTACATATGTTAAATAAAATTGTGTTCTTTGCTTTTCTTCCTTTAATTTTCATCCAATATACATAATACAGTATACATGGTACAGTATTATGTATCTTAAGAATTTTAAGTGGATTAAAATAGATCAAACAAACCCTGCGTTAGAAGTGTATTAATGTGTATCTGTTAAATACAATTTAGTTCTTTACTTTTCATTGTTCATTTTATGTTTATTAAGTATACATTTAGGTTGTCTCCAGAAACCCGAAAACCCTGCCCACTTTTGGTAGCAAGCTTGCCAGATATTTGGTCTATTACCATTATTGTCTCATTCGAGTTAATTAAATTTACATAATCCCTTAGTTTTGTGTTTCTGCCATTTTTCTTCTTTAGATAAATATATTAGGTTGATTGTTATAATCAAACCATACTTTAAAATGTATACTTGTCGTTTCCTAGCCAGGCACTCGGCATTAATCAGTCAATCAATAGGATAGGCTCATAATTTCGAATTGTGGTTGATCCGGCGGGGAAGCCCGAGATGCTCACATCACCAAGCAGCGCATGCGCATTCGGGTTTCAGACTCAAACGACTATGGATTTTATTTCCTGCACTCCCGCTTCCACCCACAAATCAACCACGTCACAAAGCAACAAAGGACTTAAAAAGGCACCCACGTCAAAAAGCATCATGCAAAGAACCCGAAGAGCCACAGCTCCTAGAGTCCATCCCACAAAGCGCGCCACTAGGAAAGCAACCACCACGGCCCTCATGGCCCTACACGCGCCGCCCTCGCCCCGGGGACCTGGCGCAACCGTGATCGACACGCCAGAAGGTATCTGGAGTTCGCCCTCGAGCGGGGCATTGACCACCTGGCCCCGGCCCCGTACGACGTCGGCCAGTTCATCACTCACCTCCACCGCCAGCTTCCCTCCCCTGCTTCAGTCGCCAACGCCTTCTCCGGGGCCCGCTCTTGGGTCCGGGAGGCAGGGGGGACATCGCCCCCTTTGACGCCCCGTTCGCGGCGCGTGTTAGGAGGGGCGGCGAGAAGATGTTCACATCCCCGGTGCGAAGGGCGCCCGCCATCATCCCCAACATGCTCCCCATCATCTACGCGCACATGCGCGCCCAGGGGCACCTCGGCGTTGCCCCATGGGCTGCGGTCGTCATCGCCTACTTCAGCTTCCTGAGGCAGTTGAACCTGCTCTCCACCTCACATGCCCCGTGGGGGGAGGGGGGGACCGTACACGCTTCGGAGGGATGACGTCCAGCGCACCCCGGGTGGGCTGCGCCTACGCATAACATCTTCGAAGACCATCCGATCCCCGGCGCAGGCCGTCTCCCTCTTCGTGCCCACGCTGACCGGATCGCCCATGTTCCCCGTCCGCGCTTGGGACCGCGCCTTGACCCTTGTGCCTGCACCGGGCGATGCTCCGGCGTTCCTCGTGCGTACCGGTATGCCTCTCACCCCACGCGACGTCACCCCCCTCATCCGGGCCACCCTTGGGGCCGCCGGAGTCCCAGATGCCGCGGGATACACCCTTCATGGCCTGCGCAGGGGCACAGCCCAGGCTTGCCTCTCGAGGGGGTGGTGGGGGGTGGTGGACCTCTCTGCAATCATGGCCCAGGGGACCTGAGACTCCAACGCAGTCCATGCCTACGTCCCGAGGCAGGTGCCTGCGGACGCCCCGAGAGCCTTGGCATTGTGCTTTGGGTCGGCTCCCGGGCCTACCTCCTCGGGCTCCCAGGTCCTCCCTACTCCATCGGTCGACATAGAACAAATGGACTAATCTACTAAGGGACTCTCATGTAACCCTCACCATTTGACTATGTACTCCTGATTTTGACTCAATAAACCCTCCCTTTACTCCCACTTGGGCTTCCTCTGTCCGGATCGGCTCATAATTTCGAATAGTGGTTGATCCGGCTCACATCACCAAGCAGCGCATGCGCCGCCCTCCCCTTCTACCCGTTTGACCTGCATTTGGGTTTCAGACTCAAACGTCTATGGATTTTACCACACCCACTCACCCTCTATTTTACTCCACTACGTGGGGGTCGGCTCCTGGGCCTACCTCCTCGGGTTCCCAGGTCCTCCCTACTCCATCGGCAGACATAGAACAAGTGGACTAATCTGCTAAGGGACTCTCATGTAACCCTCACCATTTGACTATGTACTCCTCATTTTGACTCAATAAACCCTCCCTTTACTCCCACTCCTTGTCTCGGGCTTCCTCTGTCCGGATCGGCTCATAATTTCGAATTGTCGTTGATCCATCGGTTTTGTCACATACTTCATCTTCAGCAGTTGTATACAGGTCTCTATGGCAAGTCCAGGACTAACTGGTTCCAAGATACGGTGGGAAGGACAGGTTAGCTCAGTGTCAGGATAATGTGACTGAGTGGGATATCAGGTCATGGTGCTGGCGGCCTGGTCTCCCAGTGGGACAGCACTATAAGGTCATCATGAGTGCACACTGTCACAAGTGGGTACCCGTGCTGATATGACCTTAGATGTTGTCAGGGCGTAAAACTCCAACAATCAACCAATTCTACTGAGCATCCGGGTATTGACATAAAGGCTGTATGGGGGCAGGGCGATATTGGTAGCCTGGTTTGAAAATTCCCAAGCAGGAGTTCGTAGATTATCGACTGGACGCGGTGACAGAATCGGTAGAGCGCAGGGCTCCCGTGCGGGAGATCGGGAGTTCGAGAGTTCGATTCCCGATCGAGTAAAACCAATGACATACAAAATTGATACTTGCCGTTTCCTAGCTTGGCGCTTGGCATTAATAGGATAAGGCAAGGACTGGTTAGCTCAGTGTCGGATAATGTGACTGAGTGGGATATCAGGTCAGGGTGCCGACAGTCTGATTTCCCAGTAGGGCAACACTATAGAGTCGCCATGAGTGCGCACTGTCACAAGTCGGTACCCATCCTGATATGACCTTAGCTCCAACAACCAACCAATCCTGTTTATTAATTTGACCTCCACTCACCAATGCTGCAGTTCTGACCACCGTATCCAGTACGGCATCCAGTACGTTGACACGAGCCATCGGTTTTGTCACATACTTCATTCTGGTCTGCGCAGTTGCATCTGATGCAATTAGTTCCAAACTGGCCGTCCGAGCACGCTGAAAGTATGGATGGCCAGGTGAGGAATGCTGGAAGCTGCATAGTCCGATGAAAACATCAAATTTTCAAACCCAAAAGAATGATTTAGATTTGATTCTACATGTCTAACTTATATACTGGTGCATTTATTAAACATTTGTCACCACATAGAAGGGAATAAATACTAAGGCAATTTAATAGAACCTGTTACTACAGTGCTATTAAATGGTGTCAGAGATTGGTGTGCTTGCCAAAATTGATTGTGCATGCTTACACTTAGAATATCTCAAGAGTTCGCCATCTAAAATAAAAGTTACTTCAAACTAAAGTAAGGTAGATTATAATGATCAACCTAATATATTTATCCCAGAAAATAACAGAAACTCAAAATCATTGGACTATGCAACTTTAACCATGTGAATATCACGTGACTATGATGGACCCACCGCCCTAGCTCTGCCACCGCTGCTGTGGAGTCCAAAACTGCCAATATCTCATATGCTTGGTGAACCTACACTGTGCATGTGTATATATATATATTGCCTGTATCATGTGTATGTATGTAATTGTAAGCAGTAAATAACGTTTCGATGCCAACCATTTAAAAGACTTACAATTCCAGGGTGACTAGTGGAGGAATCTGCACTAACCTCAAATATGGTGATTGAATCAGAAAGCCTAAGCAGTTTTTTTTCTTGTTTTTTTCATTGAGGCTGTATTTATACTGTCCATAGCATATTAGCCCGAGTACTCAGGCTTGTTTTCAGTGCTGGCCACCTGTAGTGTTGGTGTTATATCACACAGTAGCTACTGGTAAGGTGTTTGATTGCCTGCCTTACAGTAGCAGGTAGGTAGTTGGTTGATATGGTTAGTAGTCTATGTTAGTTTTTTTTTATTTTCTTGGCATATATATATATTTTGTTCTACTCTTACTACTAGACTAGCCTACTCCTATTTACATATAGGCTTGTGTGTAGTTATGTGGTGTGCTATCAGGCTAATTTTGGCATGGTTCCTTCCATTGGCCGTCCTGCTGGTGGGCCGTGACATATCACATGCCCCCTTCCAGTGAAAGTTTACTGGGGGTTTCCTAGCCGTATTTTGCACAAATATTTGTTCTATGTTTTTAGGTCAGGAATTTGTCATTCCTTTACTGTTTGGGCGTGCCACACCTTGCCAGCCATTTCCAGCATGCTTCTTTCATTACCTTTTATTTGGCTTCTGGTCTGCCTTAGTAGTGGCCCATTATTTGCTCTAGTATTCCTTTGTGGTTTTGTTAGGAGTTTATTTTTTTGACTATAGCTATATGCTAATGTTTTTAAATGAAATATTCTCCTATTTTCTAGTAATTTTACTTTAATTCTTCTAAGTATGCCATAGGTCGGGTGCAGCTTGTCTACTCTTAGGTAGATTTTTAGCGCTCTATTCCGCAGTATTTGCAGTTTTTTTAGAAGTTCCTTTTTTTTGTGCCCATGTAGTTTACATCCCCATAGTCAAAATAAGGGAGCATCATGCCCTTGAAAAATTGTATTGACATTTCTTGTGTCATGTAGTCTCTTAGCTTTGCAAATAGCCACAGTTGGTGGTTTACTTTTTGGATGATTTTTCTTAATCATAGGTTGTAGTTTAGTTGGCTGTCCAACTCAAGGCCTAGGTATTTGTAATGGTCTACATTTTCTAATGTTTGGTTTCCTAGCTTACGGTGTAGATTTCTTTCTGGCATTTGTTTATGTGAGAAGAGTACCGTTTTTGATTTGCTTGCATTGATGTTTATTTTGTCGGACTCACACCACTCGTCCAATTTTAGTAGGAGCTTATTTAGTTTAGTTATTACCTCCTCTTCTGTGGTGCCCTTTGCGTATATGACTGTGTCATCCGCATATAGTTGGAGGCATTCAGTTTGCAGCCATTTCTCAAGGTCATTTATGCAGATTATAAAGAGCAGTGGCCCTAACACTGACCCTTGAGGTACACCACATGTGACAGGTTGGTTGTCTGATAGTGTATTTTATATTTTTGTTGCCTGTTGCCTGTTGCTCAGGTAGCATTTTATCCAGTTCATAGTGTTCGATTTTATGCCCATGGTTTTTAGTTTTTCCAGTATTATATTATGGTCTACTGTCTTGAATGTTTTGCTGAAGTCAATGAAGGCTGCTCCAACTAATTGTTTTGGGTTCATTGATGCCAGCATGTCATTTGTTTTACACACCACTGACTGGAGGAGTTCAGCCAATGAAATGGCATGTTACTGTCTCTGATTGAGGAGACTCCCAGCAACTGTGTACCTGTATTTTGAATGTGTTCCATCTGAATAAAAGAGCTGGGCAGGGGTGTGGCAGGCATATGACCTGGAGACGGATATAGTAAGCAGATCATCGCTTGAGTAATATCATACATTCATGCTTTCCGGCCTCCACAACACAGAAGTTAGGGTTCTATTTCCTCTAAAGATGATAGTGTGTAAAATACCGCTAGTTAACACTATGATTATCAGGAGAGGATCCTGTGAGGAACCGGGTTAGAATAGTTCCTCTGCACACCCTTGCAGATCGTAAAAGGTAACAAATGGGGTGGCTCGTTTGCCGTGAGTCGTGGCTCGTGTCGGTGGAGGAAGGGATCCTGGTGCATGAGGACTGCAAGGGGCCAAGGCTCCTTGTGGACCAACACTTAACTTTGGCCCCGACTCTTAGCGCAGTAAACTGCAAGGGTGACGGAGAGGTCCTTGCTGCCTCCGTATGGTAGTGGAGCTCAAGTCTGGACTACCTACGGTCCCCCCCCCCCCATTCTCACCAGTCGCAGCATGTGTACCGATGAAAATCGAGATCTTATAGAAGTCAACATGAGAGCCAACAGAACAGAAGGAGAAACGTTATAAACATCTTTGTATCCTACCTCTATATGTAAATAACTGCGTTATAATATAACAAATGATGTTAAGTTATTACTAGAAATAGGTGAAGAAAAGGGACATTAAGTGCTCTGTCCCCCTTGTGGGGACCTGACAAGCTCTGTCCCAGCCACTAATTACTGTTGATTATAAGTGTCTTTTACTGGGAGAGAGGAGAATTGTTCACACCACACAGATGGTCACCATCAGAAGAGGCAACTTAGGAACTGCTCAGTCCGCTCCCAGCGACTCCCTAATCAGGAGACCGGTTGTGCGGCGTCCCTTCCTTCTGCATAGAACGGCTCCCTCCTGGAGCTCCCTCAGTCCGCTCTCCTGGTGTCCATGTAGTCTGCTATCTGCAAACTGCTGTCTGTCATGGACACTCCATGCGTCGTCACCCGGGTGTGGCCATACTCCACAGCATCGGCTCCAGTTAGGGCAGTGTTACTTATAACATTTGAGGAAGTCTCCACGGAGCCATCGCTGAATGCAACACATCCAGGAGAAGATCGGGTTTCCAGCACAACCATACTCCACCTGGATAAATTCCACTCAGGGCAACCAACACTGTCATAAAACAGTGTTTGAATGTACACGATGCCTTTTATCATCTGGCAGACGTAATTTTTAATAATTTAATATTTTAATAAATATTTATTTAAATAAATGCATGACCTATGGTCAAAGTCCAGGAGGCACTAGATAATAAAAATAATATTGTATATCACAGATTTTGTATATGTAGGGTGCCAACCCTCCAACTCACACACCATCAGCACTTTCTTCCACAAGTCTTGATTATAATGTGTCATGAAAAGGTGGAAAAAAGTACCCATGGTGGGAAAGTTGAGGAATATTAATAATAATAAAAGAATTGTTATTCAAGCCCCTGCATTTAAGGGCAGATAATAAGTAACTAAACCCTCGAATCGGGAGAGAAGAAGTTCATCACCACAATTTACTCAATAATGAGAGCACTGCTGAAAAGAAAAGGAGTATTAATATGTAGGAAATACAACTGTAGCACTACGAAACATTAATGCAGTGCATGGTTATCAATGTAAGTGCAACAATATTTCAATTGTACGATTTATATATATATATATATATGCCCTATTTGAAATGTAGCGGCAGAGTGACGGCCCGGGGCAGATATCGCCCGGTGGTGGTGCTCGGGCCCGGCTAGCCGGGGCAAATCCCGGGCAGGTCACCGATTGGACAATAATATCGTAACAAAGTATACGAAATAATAAATAATAATGAAACTCCGCCTGTTTTTATACCTGCATAATTCATTATACATCCTATATATATAAATTAGTGGCAAGACTCACCAAAAGGTCAGGAAGAAATAAGAATAATCCATCTGGGATGCAAATCTTTTCCACAAGCCCACCTTCAAAAGTGCTCCACAACTAAAATTGAAAACTGCTGAGTTATGGGAAATTGTAATTTTTAGCATTTTTGAAGATCAATATCTTGAAATGTAACCATCTGATACCCCTAGATCTCTACATTCTCTTTAGAAAGGCCATGGAATCACCAGAAAAAAACATTAGAAGTGAGATAGGGTGATTAGTTTTATGTTCGGATGGGCAGGACATACCCACAGAGAGTGCTGGCTATTTATATATTACCCCCTAAATTTAGAGCTGACACAGATGGTGGCAGCAGCAGAGGGTGGTCCACTGTACATGCCTATTTACTGCTGTCGCACATCTGGACATCGCTGTGGGCCTCGGGGACGTCCTGAGCTGCCCGTTTGAGTAGTGCGCAGTAAGCTGTGGCCGCCAATTGCACTACACTCTCAGGAAGCCCATGCAGTCTGTCCTCGACGCTGAACCTGGAGAGATAAATCTAGTAAACTGAAGGATCCATCCCAGGTTCAGAAATTTATCGGTGGCACTCCCGGGTGTGTAAGGGAGGAACTATAAGAGTCCTCCCACCCACATTCGTGAATTAACCAATGTCAGAGGCCTCAATGCACATCGGCTCGGTGGAACCTCCCCCCACTGACTGTATGAGATGCAGTATGGGAGCTGACTTCCCAGAGGCAGCGGCAACATCAAATGCAGAACTCACAGAGGTTTGCATAAGGGGTCGAGCAGCAACTGCGGCCGGTGGTGCCACCTGGTATGAACCAAATGAACCACCACCAAGAGGCTGCACCATCCTCTCACTAGCAGGGCTACGAGAGAACGGATCCGTCCGAGACGACCATGACAACGCGACTAACTAATCTTGGTGAGCCTGCCAGACTCGAAATCGGGCAAGCTCCTCGAGATCCGCAAGGAAAACCTGGGACCTATTAACCTGAACATGCTTAGGGGCCTCCAGCCCCAATGGGGAGTGGAGTGGGTGCCAGACCTCTGCGTGTGCCTCCGGTAACTGCCAACAGTGGCAGCCCCAGTGGGGTTGCTACCCTCAGCCTCTGCGAAGAGACGACCAAGGGAGGTGGGGAAGCCTCAACACCCTGTTATGGAGTGAACATTTTATTTTATTTTTATCATCCACCATGTTGAAAAACAGCTCCCTGCTTACTCAGTTATGCCACTTTCCACCATGCCAGATGATCGCCGGACACACTGTGCAATGCCAGTGGTGGATGGCCTTGCAAAACACTGAAACTTTGAACAATACCACAAAGCATAAGTACAGTGGAATGCGTCTCTCGCCAGTAGGTGGTGGAGTGACTGAAACCCCCTTACTCCACATGAGTACAAGTGGGAGCCCAGTCCGCGTGCTAAGTAGAGAGTGATTAGCTATCCCGCTAAAGACCAGTTGCACCACCAGTCGAGTCGTCCCCCCGCCACGAGGAAACACCCCATGGGTCACCCGGCTGTGGACCCCCCTAATTAGGTCACCCGTTTACCGACAGTTTACATATAGAAACAAATAGGGGTGACATGTCAGTCTGCAACTACTTTAATATTGAGGATGGAATCTAACAAAATATATCATTAGAAGGGGTGTAAGTAGCTCTTCACAGTTTCTATGAAGAAAATGCTCCTGTGAATATTATGTTCATAATATTCAAATAAAACTACATTAAAATAAAGAGATAATCTTATTTTGCTTTTTACACTGTACTGCTTGTATTGTGGAACTCGTCATTTTTACTGGTGAACCATCATTGTCTACTTAAAAAAGTACTTTTTTTTAGAATCAAAATCCTGGACATAGTTAATGAGAAATAACCAAAAATATGAACCCCCCCCCCTACCAAACTCACTTCCACAACACACCTTTTCCAAATTTGACCACAATCATTGTAAAATTAAAATAATTCACATATGTCAAAGCGTATTGTATATACGGTAAATAGAAAGAGTATATTGATGATAATAAAGCCTGAAGATTTCATGCAATTATCTTGTACGGGTGATTTTCTGTATCGTTTCAAACTTGCTCAAAATTGGGCATTTTGCCAGATTTTATCATAATCATTGTAAAATTAAAATAATTCACATATATCAAAGTGTATTTTATATAATGTAAATAGAAAGATATTGAGCCTAATAAAGTCTGAAAATTCCATGCAATTATCTTGTACGGGTGATTTTCTGTGTCATTTTAAACTTTCTCAAAATTGTGCATTTTTTACCAGATTTTATTACTTGCCAAATTGAGCTCTGGAGCATTTTGGACCTATTTCTATCAACTTTTCCCAATCATATGCGGTCCTGAAAAAAAATAGCGGCGACAAGACTCACCTATCATGGTCAGGAAAAAATAAGAATAATCCATCTGGGATGTAAATTTTTACCACAAGCCCACCTCCAAAAGTGCTCCACAACTAAAATTGAAAAATGGTGAGTTATGGGAAATTGTAGTTTTTAGCATTCTTGAAGATCCATATCTTGAAATGTAACTATCTGATACCCCTAGATCTCTACATTCTCTTTATACAGGCCATGGAATCACCAGAAAAAAACATTAGAAGTGAGATAGGGTGATTAGTTTTATGTTCGGATGGGCCCAATTAAGTAACAACCTAAAAATGCCCATATCTTCCTTAATATTATAGCGATTTTGACAAATGAAGTATCATTTTGTTTCAAATTAAATATCCTAACAGGTGAAATCCATTAAATTAAGCTCAGGACTGTTTTTAAAATCACTTGGTATACCTACAACGTATACTATGTATTGGCGGACATTTTGACTCGGTGTCACTCGGTGCAGACGTGTGTGGTCTGGAGCAGTTACTGACCACGTGTCGATCAAAAACTAGTGATCCATTGTTGACAGAACGTGTACAAAGAGGATATTAAAGCTGCAGAGTCCGATGAAGCATCACATTTCCAAAATCAAAACAAGTAGGCCTATCTCAATTTGATTTTACATATCTAACTTAAATACTGGTGCACTTGTTAAACATTTGTCACCACATAGAAGGGAATACTGAGGCAATTTAATAGAACCTATTACTGCAGAAACCTATTGTGTCAGAGTTTTGGGAAGCTTGCCAAAACTAAGTTTGCTTGTTTGCACTTCAAATATCTCAAAAGTTACCTATCTAAAATAAAAGTTACTTCAAGTGAAAGTAGGGTAGATTATAACGATTACCCTAATATGTTTATCTCAGAAAATGACAGAAACTCGAAACCCATCGGACTAGGCAACTTTAATAGGCAATATGTACAGACCTCCTAATGGCGACATCTGCGTTCAATCATGAGGCTAACCTGGAAGGACAAAGTGACAAATAAGGAAATACTCGAACGGACAGGGCTGCCCTCTATGGAAGATCTTCTGATCAAAAAGAATCTCCGGTGGACTGGACACCTCATGAGGATGTCATCAGACAGGCTACCAAAGCAGATCCTCTATTCTCAACTGTCTTCTGGTTACAGAAAGAGAGGGCGCCCTCGTCTCCGGTTCAAGGATACCATCAAGAGAAACCTGAAGCTGAGAGACATTAAGACCGACTCATGGACATCACTCTCACAGCAGAGAGCTAAATGGAGAGCGGCAGTCAAGTAATGAAAGCAGTCTTTGTTGCATCGCGACCAACAGCATGATGATGATGATGATGATGATGATGATGATGGCAACATAGAAGCATTGGATAAGCTTGACTCAGCCATGTACCAGATACTAGATAGAGTAAGAAATCCTACTGATTGGTAATTTTAGATAGATATTGGAGCAACAAGGCAACCAGCAACCTGATCGGCAAAGCACTTTGCATTGATACATGAGCTGGAGCAAAACAAAAGATGGCTCCAACCAGAATAATGAAAGACACATGTAATAACGTTGATCTAACATTCACAAACATTAAGTGTTGCACCAGTTCAGGCGCTCTAAACTACAATATCAGTGACTGCAAGTCCGTTTACATCAGCATGATGAAACTGTACTAGGTAGCCTAAGGCTGATTTATGATGATTGGTGATTGGTGGTTTTTACGTTGTGTCGGGAGCGTAGGACGTATTGGAGCGTATGGGAGCGTGCTGTGACATTTTTTGGCAGTATGGGCCATACTCCCTCATAGGTCGGTTTTTTTGAGCATGCACTAAATATTTGGACGGACGGATTTATAAAGCGGGCGGCGTAGCCTCAAGCTTCACTACGCCGGCATCTGGCGGCGTGTGTGCAGCGATGTGTAGCATGCGTTGCTGAGCGTGCATAGCGTATGAGTGCACGGCGTATGCCGACGTTTGCGTAGGCTTACGCCGTAGTGCAATTGTGGTTTAACAACCTCACCAGCAGCCAGAACTATTAAATACCGGTGGCCAACAATTTGGGGGGAAAATAACAAATGTTTAATTTTCAATACTAAACCTTGTTTAAGTTTGCCAACATAGGTGGGGCTTTTACATATATCTGTTAGGTCTAAATAATTAACTGTTGCAAAGCTGAACTATGCGCAAACATCAGAATGTGAGTGCTGCCCTACAGGCAAGTCCTCACACTCCAAGCTACGAAACCTCTATGTGGGACCGAATTATGCACCTCTCACTGTGCTATAATTAGCCAGGAGGGGAGAACAGGGTGAACTCGTCTCGGCCTCCTGACTAATCCTAGTAGGCGTACTATTAGCTGGGTTGATTTAGATGTGTACTGTCGGCTATGGTTACCAGTCACTTCTGCCAACCAGCCCGATCACGCCACCTGGAGGGAGTTTAGCGAAGTGGCCGGTGGCGCCATCTCTGAGCGGCCGGGAGGCTGGCTTTCGGGCCAGTAGTCTAGTTCCAGTACTTGCCGTTGAGGTTCGTAGCTTCGATGTGATTAAAACCACCATTATGTCGCTTCTATCGAGAAGGTTTAGTCACGGTGTAACGATTTCAGCCTCCCCGCCCCCCCCTTCCCAAGTTCGCCCCGGGAATCTGAAAACGTTTTTAACTTCCCTGCGGGGAAATTAAAAACGTTTTCAGATTCCTGGGGGGTGGGGGGGGGCGGAAACTTAAAAACAGTTTTCAAATTCCCCCCTCTGGGAATTTAAAATTGTTTAAAAAACTTTAAAAAAACGTTTGAAATTTCAAACCTATATTTTTTTCTGAACCATCTTGGACACTTTTTGTGTCATTTTTGGTTAAATATGTTTTGTTGTACTAGTAATACTTTCCATTATGCTATTCTCTGTATATTATAATATTTGTCATGAAAAATAATCAAAAATAACAAAAAATTACAAAAATAAAGAAAATGGGGGGGGGGGAGGGAAAGTTAAAACAAGGGAGGGAATTTGAAAACGTTTTGAAATTCCCCTGGGAGGAATTTGAAAACGTTTTCAAGTTCCCGGGGGGGGGGGGAACTTGAATATGGGGGAGAATTTGAAATCTTTACACCGGTGTTGCAGTTTCCGTGGCACACCAGTTTGCGAGGGACACATCGCTTCTGTGCATGCATCAAAATCGAACAGCATCATCACTAACCTTATCAATTTAATATAATGTTTTTGGTAAAGATGTTTTCTATATGTGTACCAAGCGATTTGTTCCTAGGTGGTGTGGTTTTAGTGATATTTCACTTTTTCTGTATTTTCTGTATGAAGATTGCTCACGACCATTGACAATGCCTTGAGTTTGATGGTACGCGCAGTGCAAAACATTAGTTATATTCAAAATTAATAGAAGTGCAGAAGCCTAACCATATAAATTTAATATAATCTATTCATTGAATATGTTTTCTATATGTGTTCCAAGTGGGTTGCTTCTAGGTGGTGTAATTTGAGGGATATTTGACTTTTTCTGTATGAAGATTTGCTCATGGCCATTGACAGTGCATTTGAATGTATGTGTCCCTCGCAAACTGGTATACCGCGGAAACTGCAACACCAGCCTTGTGCTACAGACCGTGTATACATCTGCTGAAGAGGGGAATTTGAATGTTGGTTTGAGTATTTGCCATATATAGCTCTAAAGCTTCACTAAAGCCGTGTTTACACGGGCGATTTAAAACGCCTCATATAAAACGCCTTGCCTAGATCGACTCACATTTGGCGTGTAAACGCGACTCTGAGGCGTTTTAGGGCTGAATCGATTCATATGAAACGGTTCATCTATACCACCTCACGAGGTGGTTTATTTGAAGCGATTCAGCTGGTTCCCGGGTGGCTGTAGTGTAAAATAGTAGTGCTTGCCAGCTACAGGGAGAGCAGTAACTAATCGCTGGTGCCCAGCAGTGTGAGGGACCGATTAGGCCGAAATCTATTGAATGCGATCATATTTAACAGAATTACATACTCAAATAATGAAATTTTATTAAATTAACCCTAAATTCCAAGCGATATTAATGTAGCCGCTACATTGGTGTCATTATTCATATTGTGAATCGAAGTATGGAAACTAAACAAATAGCAGTGCTTGCCAGCTACAGGCGCCTGCTGGTTCCCGGCGCCGACACACTTTCAAACTCTGCCGTGTAAACACGCATCTAAAACGCTTCATATAAATCGCTTTGTCTAGATCGTTTCACAATTCCCCGTGTAAACACGGCTTAAGTGGAATTTAGAAAAACCTTTCAAAACACGAAAATGGTTTTAAGGTTGCCTGAGGTCGAGGTCACCAGAAATCCAAGATGGCCACACGCAGCCACCAGCTCAATATTTCAAAGTCATAACGGCCGTAATCGATTAACATGACCCAGGTGACTTGGGTCACCCGAGTCGTCAGAATTTCAAATCGAACACTGCGAGTAGAGTCGACAAATACATGTGCCATGTGCAAAACGATCCAACCCCAGTAACCCACCTCTTTGATGGGGTTGGCTATGATCAATGACGTCACATTTGCGCTGGTACCATCCTGCAGGATAAGTTACCAGTACCATACATGGTTTAAAAAAAAAAAACTAGGTTAATGAAATGGAAATAAAATACTATTTTGCTGTAGTTTTATCGATTTAAAAAAAATAAACGTTTTGGATTAAGCCACAATTTTTTCCACCTCGAGCATGAAGAAGTGTATTTGATTATTCGACCCAAGTCTGTGCTTATGCGCCAAAAAATGGCTCGGGTGATCCGAGTTGATTAATCGATTACCCCCAACTTGACAAGTATTTGACCTAGAGCGATGAATGTCTTTACCCACTAAATATACACCAAGTGGCGTATGGGACGTCCCAGTAGTTCCCAGTTCTGCCACAGGTGGTGCCTGGTAGGACAGGACACTAATCAAGTGACCCAGTTTAGACTTGCAATGTGGAACACTTCTCATTCCTACATTAGTCAGGTTATTCCGACTGTGTTGTAAGTGACTGGATGCGAGTCGAGTGAAGGGAGAGCCAAACTTAAGCATTTCAATTTTTTAGAGTAGTACATCAAGAAATATTTAAATAGTGGTTAGTAGAATTTCATTACATGGTTTACTTGCAGTGATTATTCAGAAACATATAAAGGGAAAACTTGTCAATCACTTGCAGGCAGGCATTTGGTTGTTTGTTATTTTATGTCCTGGAAACATCGAAAGTCATACCAGGATGGGTACCGACTTGTGACAGTGCGCACTAATGACCACTAACACAGCAAGGTGAAGACATTCAGAGAAAGTAACTATTGGTAACCAAACAACTATCCGATTGTAGAACAAACAAACTCACAGAGGTTTGGGGGATGTGGGAGAATGCTTACAAACAGAAAGAATGCATGCAGTAGATAGCTACACAACAACTGAAAGTGTTAAAAAGGGGAGGCATAAGACTATTACTGTCTAGCGGCGAAAACAAGTCATTAGACCGTTATGGGGAGCATAAATACACCAATCACAACAACAAAAAATTAATAGTGCTGCCCCACTGGGAGACCAGGCCACCAGCACCATGACCTGGTACCCCACTCAAGTCACATTATCCTGCAGGCAGACATCTTGAAAAGTAAGCGAGAAGCTCAGCACAAGACACATTTATGTGCAACTGTCAATCCTTTATTTAGCTACATCTCAATATGCTACACATACGACACTAACACAGGAAGCGGGTACTGATGGAGTTCACAACGCACGGTGGTGGTTGGAATACACGCACAATGGGATGCAACCTAACCTTGCACAGTTTTAGTATATTCTAAGAAAATACCTTGAAAAGAATGAAATTATCAGTTCCTATCCGGATATGATGTCTCTGACATGACCTGTCAACAGTAGCGGCAGTAAGCCAACCCAACACGAGATGCATCTTGATGCACCGCCGGCCTAGTGGTGCGTCACTAGATGCAAGGTCAGCTGTTGCACTACAACATACACCTAGTGGTGAGCGTCGCCAGATGCAGTCAGCTGCTGTTGTACAAGACACCTAGTAGTGTATGTCACTAGATGCACAGTCAGCTATCCCGCTAGAACATACACCTAGTGATACACTTTGCTAGATGCATGGTCGGCTGCTCGCTACAACATACTCCTAGTGGTACACGTCGATAGATGCATGGTCAGCTGTCGCACGAGAACATACACCTAGCGGTACATGTCGATAGATGCATGGTCAGTTGTCGCACTACAACATACACCTAGTGGTGTGCATTGCTAGAAGCACGGTCAGCCGTCCTGCTCCAACATACACCTAGTAGTGTGTCAGTAGATGCACAGTCAGCCATCCCACTAAAATATACACCTAGTGGTGCGCAACACAAGGTGCAGTTAGCCGTCCTGTTGAATGAAGGGGTTCGGAATGGCCTCCATGCCGTCAGCCGGACAGATAAGCACGACAGACGTGCCCCGACACACGACCAGCCCCAGGTCACGCACGTCCTCAGTCAGCTTGTAGGGGTCATCAGGGTCTGCAACCACCAGAGCACATACTTAACACCGCTGAACGGGTTCACATAAAACTAGCGGCACACCCCACAACGTAAAAGCATTTACTCCAGTCTCAGTTTCGGCAGATACGTGAGACATTTCTTAATACCGCTGAACATGTTCACCTCGAAGACCCAATAATATCACATACTGCAGCATGTATTATTAGTTTATTTCATTAGCAAAGACAACAAGATAATATACATTTGGAGTCTATGCCCTTGGCTGATCAACAAAAGACCCGCCTCACTTTATTAAGAAATAAGACAAATTCTGTGTCGAAATGTGCGGATTGAGTGGAGGGAGGAGATGCTGGTACCCAGACGGACGCGGGGCTGAGTGCAGACAACCAGGCTCCAGGCTGCTCGAACTCACATAGGCCGAGAGCACAGATACATATGTAGAACAGAACCATTACATTTTTAATAATATTAGCATAACTCTTATATCCCACATTAACGCTGCACGAAACGCTCCCAGAAAAGAACCAGCAAGTTTTAACATCTGGTCCCAAAGTGGTAAATTCAAATTCATGACATAACATTAACAATTTAAGTTAATTAATGATCTATTAATACACTGTAATTAAAATAGTTTTTATTTTACAATTATAATTCTTGGAAGCCAAAGCTCGAGGCTTCTGACAGTACACATACGCACCTCTCAGGTATTCTGTACATCCATCAAGAACCAGGTTCAGTAAGGGGTCGTACCCTTTGAGCACACCGCTGGCTGAAAACAGAGCAAGTTGTAAGAAGCGGGGATGAAAATGGTTCGGCAAAAAGAGCGGAAATCCATGCCTACGGTGGGTTATTTGCAAACTAATGGCGAATTTCTGCAAAAACATGGATATTCTCCCATAGGCTTAGGGAACGGAGGAAATTCCCAGAAGTCAGGTTTCATACATATTGGTACACACTGATAGTGCTGCAGCATTGAACAACGTATTACTATACACTGATAGTGCTGTCAACGTATTAGTATACGATGAGAGAATTATGGTGTTTGAAAAATGTATTAGCATACACTGATAGTACTTTGGCGTTTGAACAAGGTATTAGCATACGCTGATAGTACTGCGGGATTGCAGTACAGTACAAATTGTGGAGATCTTTCATCCCTGAAGAAGTGTAAACAGAACACGGGTACGGGACTTCAAAAAAGCACCCGATATTGTGGGGAGGTGCAAGGGTTGGATTCCTCTTAATTAAAAACAACAATTTTGATCGCTTAAGTCAATGATTGGCAGCCTGGACATCTCCGAAACTTCACATTCCACCACTCGCACTGGACTGACCGTCGGCGTTCTCAAAGGCGTAGTTTGATTTAGTAGGAAATGAGTTCTACAATCATGGCACCAGCTCTAAAAGTAGCCATTCCCCCCAAAAAAAGCCAGAAAGAGCAAATCTAATGCTTCATTTATTCAAAAAAAGCTTAGCTTGTTAATTAAGGACGACCTGTTCACTATTTGTGTTTGTGTAAGTACGAGTGCAAATATACCTGTACACCG
>JASIRB010003231.1:0-72056 GCA_030323885.1 Branchipolynoe longqiensis
ACTTATAATAAAGTTACCAACAAATAGAAATTGGAATGCGCTTCTCCATCCAATCAATGTCTATTTGCTATTAAAATTAATTATTTTTAAACCTACAGCTATGCCACCCACTAGTATTTACTCAGAGTAGTAACAAAGTAATTATTAAACCTGTACCTTAATACTCAGAGATGAAAGTAGCTACCGCTAAGACTTTGGAGCCACCTAGCGGGTTCCGGTGTGGTGGTTTCAGCGTGTTCCCGTGCTCAGACGTGTCCCGTTGCTTCTGCGCATGCGCGGATTTCGCATCAACTCGGGTCACCCCAGCCACTTATTGGCGCATGCGCACATCCTACAAACTCGGGTTGAATAATCGAATACGCTCGGGTGGACAGTTTGTTCTTTTTTTTTTAATAACCGATAAAAGTACAGCAAAATAGGATTTAAAGTATTGTATCATGGCCCAGTTTACCTATATTTCCATTTCATTAATCTAAGTTATTCTTTTTTTGCACACGGGACGTGTATTTGTCGACTCCACTCGCGTGTTCTATTTGAAATTCGGATGACCCGAGTCGCCCGGTTCGTGTTAATCGATTACGGCCATGTTTACTAGATTCTGACGCATGCGCAGAAGCGAGGGACACGTCTGAGCACGTGAACACGCTGAAACCACCACACCGGCAGAACCAAGCCGTGGTTATTTCACCAACGGCGAATTTCCACGAAAGCACAAACTTTCCCTTATAGGATTACCATGATCAGGGAATCACGGGAAAATGAACTCAGGTTTCCACTGTCCTTATTGTAACTATTATCTATCGCCTAGATGACAAACTGTTTTGTTGTTTGGGTTTTATGTTCTAGCACCCTTCTAAGGTCAAATAAGAATGGGATTCAGACAAACCAATTGCTGTCATATACATTAGGTACTCCAAACTGAATTTTTATTTTCATGAAGTTAATTTGCAAATGGTACAGTTGGAAAGGTCTTCTCATTCTGATTACAAATATATATAATATTATAATGGAAAATTGGTTTATTAGTCCCTGAGTTATTAATATTTAATTTTTGTTATTAATTTTACACACATTTTTCATGATTCTGCAATTGCTTAAATCCTGATGTTTGAGGCTGGCCTGCTGAAGGCAAATTGCATTTTAATCACATCATTATTCTTTTAACACATTATTTCTAGTACAAATTCTAATCTCAATTTTTTGTCCAGACCTTACAAATAAATATTTGTTGAGCAATTTGACATCAAACATGGCAAATCATATGATTTTCACTAACCATCCTTGATCAAATCTTTAGAAAATTAATATCTCTAGTTCTATTTGAGATACTGACGTGATTTTTATATCAAAATGATCAGAATGCAAATATCTATGTAACATTGTCTTTAAGCTATATCCAAATGTACAAAATCTAACAAATTTGACATATTCGCATTTTGTAAACATTAATCGATGAATATAAAAAGTCGCAGAAATCCGCGATATCTTTTGTCCCTGAATACTATATTGTACTCCAACTCCATTCCCACAAAAACTGAAGGGCCCAACAAACGCTCAACACTTCCATATCCTCCCATCTAAGCCTAGTCTAGGTACGTGCCATTATCGTAATCCATGTCAATGCCATTTCAGTAAATAATACTGTATATGTGGAGAGATACTAGAAGAACCTCACAGGGAAGTATTTACCACCAGTCCTCGCGCTAATGACTGCAAGCGCTGGTACACTGCAACCTCCGTGTTCATATTAATTTACTAATACAATTCTGCAAATAACATTTCAACAAACCTGGAATGAAAAGGCTGTGTCTGCAGTGATTATGTGTTCTTTGATATATATATATTAGTGACACTGCCCATTCATTGGTTGGTTCGTGGTTGGAGTTTTACATCCTGACAACATCTAAGGTCATATCAGGACAGGTACCGACTTGTGACAGTGTGCACCCATGGTGACTTTACAGTGCTGCCCCACTGGGAAATCAGACCGCCAGCACCATCACCAGATATCCCACTCAGTCACACTAACCAGTCATTGCCCTATCCTATTAACGCTAAGCGCCAGGCTAGGAAGTGACAAGAATCAATTTTATAAGTCATTCGTTTGACTCGACCGGGAACCAAACTCCCGATCTCCCGCAGGCGAGGTCGGCGCTCTACCGATTCGGCCAGCGCACCCGGTGCCCAATCATTGACGACAGTCAAAGGTGCACAAAGAACAGGCTCAAAACACTTCTAGCTACCTTCTCTTCCGCCACTGAATTTAACCCTGATGGGTTTTTCTAAATATTTGGAAAGGTCCAAAATAGTTTCCTTCTTTTTCTTTTCTGCTTTATCATCTTGGTCTCGGTTGTCCCGGCGGTCGGTTCGGTGTTCCCCGCCTCCCCTGCGATCTGGTTGCTGAAATGGAATCGATGTAATCAAGTAAATGGACTGCGTCCTCCACGGAGAAGAGCATGAATCAGCAGAGAAGGGTGGCACAAGAGCACACATCCACAAACTGGGCACACAATGCACATACCACCACCTGGGCCGCCTGCAGGGTACGCCTCTGAGACAACACCGCAACATCTTTTTGGCCAATATGCGTTCAGGGTGCGCCTCAGAGTCGCCTTGGAGATATTTTTAATCGACCCAATGAAAGCTTTTAAAAATTATTTTGCAAAAATAAATGCTCCGCATAGACATAGCATTGCTTCAGCACAAATTACTGCATTGTTTTACCCTTCGCGAGTAGTTTGGCCAGGCTGTGACGTCACGCCAACATAGAGAATAGGCCATGGAGAAGTGGAATGAGGAAGACCAGTTGTTTGAGACTGAAATTTCCCCTGCTTAAACAACTAATGTACCAAAAAAAGAAAAGATCTGGGTCAAGCTACATCACGTGACTACCGCCGCTGTAAGAATAGCAACTGCCATATTTATTTGTAAGGTCTGAAAAAATTGAGATTAGAATTTGTACTAGAAATAATAAGTTAAAAGAATAATGATGTGATTAAAATGTAATTTGCCTTCAGTAGGCAGCCTCAATCATCAGGATTTAAGCATTTGCAGTCGTGAAAAAAAGTTGATAGAATTAAGGGTAAAAATTAAATATTAAGAAATCCATAACTCAGGGACTAATGGACCAAGTTTTGATTATTATATATATATATTTGTAATCAGAATGAGAAGAACTTTCCAACTGTACCATGATTTGCAAATTAACTTCATGACCATGTCAAAAATCATGAAAAGAAAAATTCAGTTTAGAGTAGCCTACCTATTTTCATCCCGGTGTCGCAGTTTGAGCGCCCTGCCAGTTTCAGCTGACTGTCAGTTTCATGCGCATGCGTCAAAATCTAACAGCATCTTCACTAACCTTATGAATTTAATATAATGTTTTTGGTAAAGATGTTTTCTATATGTGTACCAAGCGATTTGTTCCTAGGTAGTGTGCTTTTAGAGATATTTCACTTTTCCTGTATTTTCTGTATGAAGATTGCTCATGACCATTGACAATGCCTTGAGTTTGACAGTACGCGCAGTGCAAAACATTAGTTTTATTCAAAATAAATAGAAATCAAGAACCCTAACCGTATAAATTTATTATGTTTTTGGTAAAGATGTTTTCTATATGTGTACTAAGCGATGTGGCTGTCACACTACGACGACAAGCAGCGACGACAGCCCAGCGACTTGGATTTTGTGAAAACCCGACGACATATGCAAATTCGGGCCAAGTTGGACGACAAGCGGACGACAGCGCGGCGACAGAACAGCAGTCTCCATATGATATATGAAGAAATGGGACGGTATGCGTTATGCGAATGCCAGCATTCCATATACGCGTAATGCGTATTGCGTTATGCGTTATGCAGTGAAGTATATAAAAAGTACACACACACAGACACACACACAGAAACACAGAAATGAGAAATATGAAGAATGGGACAGTGCAAACATGTAGGTTTATGCGGCGGACCTGTTAGGAAGCACTCTGCATGAGAAATATGAAGAATGGGACGGTGCAAACATGTAGGTTTATGCGGCGGACCTGTTAGGAAGCAGTCTTCATATTTGGGACGGTCCTAACATCCCTCGAAGCAAGCTAAACTGAGCCATGTTTGCACCGTCCCATTCTTCATATTTCTCATGAAGACTGCTTCCTAACAGGTCCGCCGCATAAGCCTACATGTTTGCACTGTCCCATTCTTCATATTTCTCCTGATATGACCTTAGATGTTGCTAGGACGTAAAACAACAACAAACAAACAAACAATCATATTTCTCATGAAGACTGCTTCCTAACAGGTCCGCCGCATAAACCTACATGTTTGCACTGTCCCATTCTTCATATTTCTCCTGATATGACCTTAGATGTTGCTAGGACGTAAAACAACAACAAACAAACAAACACAGACACACACACAGACACACACACACACAGACACACCACTACACACACACAGACACACGAAGCAGTTTCCATGAGAAATATGAAGAATAGGACGGTGCAAACATGTAGGTTTATGCGGCGGACCTGTGAGGAAGCAGTCTCCATATGATATATGAAGAAATGGGACGGTACAAACATGCGTGTTAGACTATGCGGCGGACCTGTGAGGAAGCAGTCTCCATATGATATATGAAGAAATGGGATGGTACAAACATGTGAGTGTGATAGTGAGTGTGATAGTGAGTGTGATAGTGAGTGTGACAGTGAGTGTGATAGTGAGTGTGATAGTGAGTGTGAATGTGAGTGAGTGTGTGTGGTTTATCGCACACACAGAGACACACACACAGACACATAGACCAACACAGAGACAAAGAGACACACACACAGACGCACACACACATACACAGAGACACACACACAGACACAGATACACACAGACACACACAGAGACACATAGACCAACACAGAGACACACACATAGACAAAGAGACACACACACAGACTCACACACACAGACACACACACACACCACTACACACCACTACACACACACAGACACACACGAAGCAGTTTCCATGAGAAATATGAAGAATAGGACGGTGCAAACATGTAGGTTTATGCGGCGGACCTGTGAGGAAGCAGTCTCCATAAGATATATGAAGAAATGGGACGGTACAAACATGTGTATTAGACAATGCGGCGGACCTGTTAGGAAGCAGTCTTCATAAGAAATATGAAGAATGGGACCCACACACACAGACACACACACACAGATACACACACACACAGAGACACACATGAAGCAGTTTCCACGAGAAATATGAAGAATGGGACGGTGCAAACATGTAGGTTTATGCGTCTTCATATTTGGGACGGTCCTAACATCCCTCTAAGCAAGCTAAACTGAGCCATGTTTGGACCGTCCCATTCTCTGTGTGTGTGTCTCTGTGTGTGTATCTGTGTCTCTGTGTGTGTGTCTCTGTGTCTGTGTGTGTGTGTCTCTGTGTTGTGTCTCTGTGTGTATCTGTGTGTGTATATGAAGAAACGGGCCCGGCGACAGCTTAACGACAGCTTAGCGACAAGACGACAGCGTAGCGAAAGCCGAACGACAGCGTCTGTCGCCGAGGTTTTTCAACATGCACAAAAACCCGACGACAACCGGGCGACAGTGGAGAAACTGGAGTTGTCGCGGAGGTGTCGCGGCGACAGCCGAACGACAACATAACGACACCGTAGCGACAGCCGACGACAGAGCAAAACGACAAGTCGTTGGGCTGTCGTCGGCCTTGTCGTCGTAGTGTGACTGCTACATAAGCGATTTGTTAATAGGTGGTGTGGTTTTAGAGATATTTCACTTCTTCTGTATTTTCTGTATGAAGATTGCTCACGACCATTGACAATGCCTTGAGTTTGAGTGTATGCAGTCAGCTGAAACTGGCAGGGCGCTCAAACTGCGACACCAGGCACGAGACAGTGCTACGGTAGTAACTAGAGCTGGGCGAATGACAACGTAGTCTAAATACTGGACAAAATTGCTACTCGGGCTATTGCAGTACGGGGTGAATCTTGTATATATACTAATCTATTATCTAGAGCTGGATGCAGGTACCCGCATTTCCGCTAGGTGGCGTATTGAAATCGCCAACATGTCAGACTCCCATTTTTGTGACCAAATGAAAGTTATATGGTTGCAAGGCGGGGAGCTTTGTGCATGCCGAGAAGGTCTCACAATGGTGGAAATACATTCAAAAGATTTGGGACAGAATTTAATTTATTATATAGGGTATGCACTGACGTCACGCAAACCGGAAGTGCGGCCATTGTGGCGATAGTAACCACAATAATAACACACTGTCACACTGCAAACTCAATGGCTATGAGCAATCTTCATACAGAAAAAGTGAAATATCTATAAAACTAACCCACCTAGAAACAAATCGGTTGGTACACATATAGAAAACATGTTTACCAATAAGATTATATTAAATTTTTAAGGTTAGGGTTCTGGATTTCTATAAATTTTGAATAAAATCGACGTTTTGCACTGCGCGTACCGGCAAACTGCCCGCGAAGGGTAAAATACGGCAATGCTATGTCTATGTGGAGCATTTATTTTTGTAAAATAAATTTAAAAGCTTTCATTGGATCGATTAAAAATATCTTAATGTGCGATTGAAGAGGAAGATCTGAAGTATTTAATGTGAGCATTTATTTTTGTAAAATAAATTTAAAAGCTTTCATTGGATCGATTAAAAATATCTTAATGTGCGATTGAAGAGGAAGATCTGAAGTATTTAATGTAACCTAAGAGCAATTTACGCTGAAAGTATTAAAAACAAGAGATAATAGTGAAAGTTGGGATATTCTGAGTGTCAGTGCCAGTGCATTGTCAATGGCCGTGAGCAATCTTCATACAGAAAAAGTGAAATATCTCTAAAACTACACCACTTAGAAACAAACTGCTTGGTACACATATAGAAAACATATTCAACGAATAGATTATATTAAATTTATAAGGTTAGGGTTCCGGAATTCTATTAATTTTGAATGAAATACACGTTTTCCACTGCGCGTACAGGCAAACTCTATGGGATGTTTACTGGTTGATATCGCCACAATGGCCGCGCATCCGGTTCGTGTCGTCACGTGAATACCCTATATTATGTCACTTTTGCTCCTGGTAATTGATTCTGAACACTTTTTTTGAGGATCTGAATTTTTGCATCATCAGAAAAGCTAAGTAAATGGCAATAGCAGTAAGTAAAACAAGTATAGCTGTGTAATTTACACATTTCTAAATCATATAATCAGGGTTCAAACCAGCTTGGACCTATCGCCAGTGTGTTTTTGAACGGCCTAAAGTGTTGTGTTTTGGTGTCTATCCTCTCAGATTACAGCTCTCTGGTAGGGAAAGCATTCCAACAGAAGTGGGATGAAGGAGCTAGTATTATCGACTGTTTTGGTGAGGTGGTTGGCTTAGTTGATAATGAATTATGCCTCAGAGTTCCTGATTCATGTGAGAATTGTTATCTGACAATAGCAGAAATTGTTTCTGATATTATAAGTGGAGACTTTACTGTATTGTGTCCGAGTTAAGTAAGAACTGCATAGCCTGTCAGATTACAGCTCTCTGGCTGCCTTACTATTACTAATACTATAATCAATCATCAATGACAGTACCAAAACTTGCAAAACCCAAAAGCCATCATTATTTACAACTTAAAATCGCAATAACGTTTTCCATAGTGAATTTTTTTTCTTTAACTAAGAAGTGTTTTTATCTGTAAAGTAAGCTCTTTAATTCTAGACTAGTCAGATAATTAAAAAAAGAATTCTAAATTTGTATGCATGTGCCTACAGAATGTGAACAGTAAACTGACATGTGCAAAGAACATGGGTGGACACCCCCGTTATCGCCCACCGCCCGGCGAAATCAGTTACCAATGTCTACAGATAAATGAATATCCAACTCGCTATTGGAACAATATCATACCCATTACCTCACGGCACTATATTAAAGTTATGTACAATCGGCGTTGTCAATTAAACCCAACGTTAGATATGTAGACGAGAAAATTACCACGTTTAAAATACGCACCTGTGACATTTTATTTCAACCTTAGTTTAGGCTTAGGTTTCAATGGCTAACCTGCAGGGTAAATGAATTTGCAGTTTTTATTATATTATCCGTAACTATATGCACTAATTATTTCAGCCTGGGAATACCAAATTATTTAAAATTAAGTAAGAATATTTTCTTGCTAAATTACAAGGCAGAATTTGAGATGATTGTGTTTTGCGGCATGAACAGCGCCCGAGGTACCAGTTCGGCACATATGACCAGCGCAGGATATTTGGCGCAGGTCCTGGTTGATAATGGAAGGAACTTGTCAGATTGTCTTCCTCATTCTAATATTGGCCGTGGTAAGTGAACAAAGAGGCTGGTTTGTGAGGGGTAAAAGATTGAGAAGTAATTACCCTGGTAGCGATTTTGTCATCTGGTCCTGGAGGCAGTGGAGGCTGGCTCTAGATTCTTCTAGTCTAGATAGTCATAGCGGTGGTCACACGTACGGCGTTAAAGTAGGCCGACTTAAGCCGTGTTCAGACCTGGACGTTAACTCGCCTCATCTAGTGCGCCTAATCTAGGTCGGCTCACATTGGCCGTGTGAACCCGACGTTTGTTAAACCGGCTCAGATCGATGTTTGTTTGTTATTTTACGTCCTAACAACATCTAAGGTCATATCAGGATGGGTATCCACACATACATCCACACGTAAATCCATACGCCACACATACATACAAACAACATACTTAACGAACAGATGGGAAGAGTAGGACGGTTCAAATATGTGCTCCAACCACTATCAAAAGCAACTACCTGTTAGGCTTGACTTCTGGGTATTTGTAACCTTAGGACGGTTACCAGTTGCCGAACTGCAGCATTATAGAGAGGCAACGATAAATCGGCCCAATCTTTGGTTGAAGATTAATCTTCTGGTTGGACGGTTATAGAAGCTGGGGGATGTCTTTACAACGATTAAACGACAAGTCGTTGGGGCAGCCCCAAATCACTCCGGCCTGGCGGTAGCACAGCACTTGTATCCAGCAGACAGCAGCAAGGGTTTACAAGGAAGGGACGGGTAAAGGTGCGTCCAGTTGTTCCAGCAATAAGACCAAAGCGAGAGAAGGTAAAGGGCCCCACCCAAGCAAACAACTCCCTTGATCAGGGGGAGAAGTAAGGCTGGGAGAAGAGAAAAAAAGGAAAGAGAAATGAGTTGAGTCAAAGGACCCTGTCTATTTGCTCTATGGTGACCATCCGGCGAGCCAAAGACACGGACAGAGTAGGAGTAGAATCTGAAATGCTGGCAGGCTCCCCCTCCTGGAACTCTTTTCAGACAATATCAAGGAGGAGCATGGCCAGCGGAGAGGAGATAGAGAGAGGTGTGGACGAAGTGCGGTCCCGATAGCAAGTGTACCTGTTAGGAAGCAGTCTCCATATGATATATAAGAAATTGGACGGTCCAAACATGTAGGACGCTCCAAACATGTGTTCTAACCACTATGAAAGCAACTACCTGTTAGGAACAGTCCTGGGAGAAAAAAAACAAAAACAAAAAAACCCTTTTTTTTCTCTTTCTCGCAGGCTTACTTCTCCCCCTGATCAAGGGAGTTGTTTGCTTGGGTGTGGCCCTTTACCTTATCGTTTCTCTTGCTTTGTTCTTATTGCTGGAACCGCTGGACCCACCTTTACCCGTCCCTTCCTCCTAAACCCTTGCTGCTGTCAACTGGATATGAGTGCTGTGCTACTGCCGGACCAGAGTGATTCGGCGGCACCCCAACCATTCGTCGTTTAATTGTTGTAAAGACATCCCCAGCTTCTACAACCGTCCCACCAGAAGATTAATCTTCAACCAAAGATTGGACCGATTTATCGTTGCCTCTCTATATTGCTACAGTTCTGCAGCCGGTAACCATCGTAAGGTTACGAACCCCTCAGAAGTCAAGGAAGCAGTCTCCATCCATGTGCTTAAGCCACCTCAACTAAACCAG
The DNA here is from genome assembly GCA_030323885.1 of Branchipolynoe longqiensis. NCBI lineage: Eukaryota > Metazoa > Annelida > Polychaeta > Phyllodocida > Polynoidae > Branchipolynoe > Branchipolynoe longqiensis. Next base: position 9,990 of record JASIRB010003231.1, read on the forward strand.
TTGCATTCACACATGGCACTTAGGCCGACTCAAGCTAGTTCACCTCATCTAATCTACCTCGTGAAGCGGTTAACTTGAGGCGAACTAGTGCCATAAATATATATTTTTTAAATAAAAAATGTTAATACACACAGTGGCTCACCTAATGGTTAAATCTTCCTAAAAGCCGACGCAGGTTAGTCTCTATTCTGTCTGCGGAGTCTTGCAGTAACTATCTTGACCATTGGAAAGAAAAAGAATGTCTATTTATCCATACCCAATGTTATTAGGTTTTAAATTTTTTTTTTTTCAGTAGCTAGTTTCAAACTTTAAAAAATATTTTAAATTACAGAATTTGCTCTGACTTACTTCTTTGTTCCATATGCACTTGGGTCATTTTCAGAAACTGTACCACATTTTTGGTTTCCACGTTACATTGTTAATAATTTTGCCTTCTTTTTGGTGGTTAATAAATCAGATAGTTATTGTTGACTGTGTGTTAAGGATGTTAGCAATAAGTTGTATTTAATCTATCCCGCAAAATATGCTTATATGAATTTGCATATTGACACCATACATCTACCCAACCATTTTTGTTCAACTTCTTTCTTGTAAGAAATAATTCTTTTGGTTTAACTGTAATCAATAAAATCTTGCTTGAATTTGTTGTATGTGTTAAAATGATGTTATGGATGGATGTTACCTGGTTCATTTTTATCAGTTTTCTTAATTTGTATAATATCAAAATTGGAAGAAAGAAATTCAACGCTGACATATGCACAACATATAAACCTTCATTTGACTGTATTCTGGTATTATTTGGAATGTTTTCTGCTATTTTTTTGAATGTTTTCACTTTTGGTTTCCATGTCACAAATGTGGTACACAGTTTGTGAGAACGACTCAATTATTCTGGTACCATTCATGACTCTATAATGTAGCCCTAGGTAGTGAGGGCTAATTAAAGATAGCCTTTTGTCAGAGTGCGTTTGATTTACGACATTGATAAGTGCATATTCACTAATTACAGCCATAGCTTAAATAGATTTGTCTTAAATCCCAACATCACCATCAAATAGGTTTGATTGATCAACGTTACGATGAAATAGAGAATATGTTTATTTTTTATCATGTGTATTTGCATCACAATCAAGTAAATATGGAAACAGTTACGAACATCAACTCAACATGTAAATATGGTGGAAAATCGACCTGATAAGTGATATTACTATTAGCATTCCAGGATTTTTTCCTGTGGGCATGCAGGTACCTAATGTGCGTAGTCTAATCCCTTATGCCCATTCATATTGGATGGGAATAAAAGCAGGAGTGATAAGAGGCAGCATACAGTGTGTGAGGTGAAAACCATGTCTATGTGAACCTCTCCCCACAGACCAGCTGCTCAGGCAACACCTTTGGTATCGTGTACGGAGCGAGCGAGAAGAATGACGACTACTTTTGCATGATGTTCGAATCCAAATTCCATCCCGTCCCTTCGATGCTTGATGAAGCGGTAAGTAGGCAGCATCATTATCAGTATGTCGACTGAGTCCTTTGATTGGCTGGTTTTATTTTGTTATGGCTAGTCGAACTAGGTGCTAATTCTAAAAAGTTGCCATGGAAATTACAGGGATGAAAGATCTCCCATTTCCGAGATTTTTGGTAAATATAATTCTTATGTGTTTTCTCCATCCTAAGGCGGTGTAGAATAATAATGTAAATTTAACAGAGTGCATTGAGCACTAGCAGGAGCCGTTATGAGGTGGTATACAATAATGTGAATTTAACAGAGTTCCTCACTAGCAGAAGTCATTATGGTGGTATACAATAATGATGTAAATTTAGCAGGAGCTGTTCTAAGGTGGTATACAATAATGATGTATATATAGCAGAGAACCACACTAGCAGGAGTCATTATGGTGGTATACAATAATGATGTAAATTTAGCAGGAGCTGTTCTAAGGTGGTATACAATAATGATGTATACATAGCAGAGAACCACACTAGCAGGAGTCATTATGGCGGTATACAATAATGATGTAAATTTAGCAGAGCGCCTCGAGCTGTTGTATGGTGGTATACAATAATGATGTATATAATATAGCAGAGAGCCGCACTAGCAGGAGCCGTTCTAAGGTGGTATGCAATAATAATATAAATTTAGCAGAGCACCTCACTAGCAGGAGCCGTTCTGAGGTGGTGTACAATAATTATGCAAATTTAGCAGAGCGCCGCACTAGCAGGAGCCGTTCTAAGGTGGTATACAATAGTAATGTAACTATAGGCGATTGCCTCACTACTATGGTGCTCTACAATAAAACCACCATATCAAATATTTTCAACAACAAGTTTACGGTTTAGGAAATTTCATTTCCCAGAAAAGCTCATTCAAATTATTCAAGAGAAGAAGATTTATTAAAAAAAATCTACGTAATACACCAACTACACATAAGCTTAGTTTAACTGTGCACTCAGTCTTTGTCATGGTGAATGTAAATGACAGTGACTACTTTCCCGTCCGGTCGGCTGGAGGGTCGTGCCAGGTGGCTTGTCCCAGCCCGTATCCGCCTCTCACCGGACGCGGTGGCCGAATTGGTAGAGTGCAGGCCTCCCATGTGGAAAGTCGGGAGTTCGAATCACAGCCGAGTCAAATCAATGACTTATAAAATTGGTACTTGTCGCTACCTAGCATGGCACTCAGCATTAATAGGATAGGACAAAGACTGGTTAACTCAGTATCAGGATAATGTGACTGGGGTATCGGGTCATGGTGCATGGCAGCCTGGTCTCCCAGTGGGGCAGCACTATAAAGTCACCATGAATGTGCACTGTCACAAGTTGGTACCCATCCTGATATGACCTTGGATGTTGCTACGAGGTCAAACAACAACAAACAAACAACATGCGTGTCTGTCTGCAGCCGGAGCGGCTGCTCGTGGACCTGACGCCGGCCACCTTCTGCAACCCGGTCACTGGTCGCCCGGGGATGGCCGGTCACGTGCTCGCCATCTCACGGGGAAACTGCACTTTCTCCGAGAAGGCCAAGAACGTGCAGAAGGTCGGGGGACAGGTCGCACTCATCATCAGCAAGACTAAGCTGGTGAGTAAGTCTGAGGTCATGGGGTCAGAGGTCATGGGGCCTTTCGGAGGTCACAGGGTCTGGGGAGGTCACGGGGCCTGAGTTCATATCTTAGGGGGCTATCACATTACGACGCATCGCGCAAACGTTCGCCGACGTATGTGATTTTTGGTCGTAATGCATTTCGCATTCGTTATACGTATGTCGATGCTCGTCGAAAGTTTTGTGCATGCACAAAACTTTTAACGTACGACAACGTATGGGTGTTACGTCAGCCGTATGTTAGGCATACGTTAGATGTATGTTGTTCACTATGTTGACCTACCTTAAAGGCAGAGGAAACGTGCAGTCCGCATACTGACAACCTATGGATAACGTATGTCTAACATATGTTTGCCGTTTCTCCACTGTGTCTTGACGTATGTAACGTATGATGCGTAGTTCTGGCGATCGAATGATGTATATAATGTTCACCGGCGTTCTGCGAATGTACCGTGAGCATAATTCGATGGTTTTTCTCTGGGAGGCACATTAGCCATACATGCATCCAACTTTGCGCCGACGCATCTCAACGTAAAAAAAGTGATTTCATGCGTTGGCCGCACGCTTGCGAGATGCGTTGTAATGTGCCAGGTCATTTACACAGTGAATCGACTATGAATACGGCTGTGTTTCGAGGTACTTTGATTTAACAAACATTACATCTTAAAAACGTCCTGGAATTTTGCACTGAAAGGTCCCGGAAAGTCCTGGAATGTGATATGTCAAAATGGGTATGAGCCCTGAGTTTCACCTTGGGTGTCACAATGCTGGTGTTTACGTCACAGGTCACGTGTCCATCAGTCTCAGTATTTGCAGACTTTACGGTTTGACCACCTGAGTGTGGCCGTGAAACGCGTGGTTTATTAAGGCTGCATAATCCGATGGTTTTAAGTTTCAGCCATTTTTTTAAAGAAGTTAAATTGGTCCTTACAGTCTACTTTACTTTAGCTCTGAGTAACTCTTTATAGACATTTTTTAATGGCTATCTTTTGAGATATTTGAAGTGAAAGCATGCCAAATACCTTTGGCATGCACACCGAAATGGTAGGATGTGTAGCGGTGTTAGGTTCTATTAAACTGACTTAGTGTTCTTTCTATACAGCAATACTTGTGTGATAAGTGCACCCGTAGTTAGGGATATGTGGCACCAAATGTAGACAAGTGATTTGCTTTCAAACATTTTTGGAGTGTCAGATTATGTAACTTTAACTGCATTGTTAAGAGGCTGCTTTTCTCTTAATAGATTTAGGTGCCCTGATCCCGATGGTTACTTGTTGTGCTGGGGTGTCATTAAACAAGCAATCAAAGATGTAGTTGAAGGCTGTGGGATTGCGAGTTGAAGACCAGCTGCAGGGTCCACACGGGGCCTGGAAAGTGTTTGAAATTAACCTAATTTGGGTAATTAGTCTTGAAAAGTGTTGAATTCCATTAAGCTGTCCCCACTGATCTAAATTAGTCCGAAATTGCTATTTATCATTGTTTCTCCCCTCCTCCCTCCCCCCCCCCCCCCCAGCTGAAATCTCAATATAAATAGTCTTGAATTCCTATCAAAAACAGGCTTGAAATAACCTTGAATTCCATATCTTCCCATGTCTATGGACCCTGCAACTGTTAAAACCAGGGATGAAAGATCTCCGCGATTTCGCTGATTTCCGGGATTTTTCCTGTAGCTATAAGTGTATACTAATACGTTGCGCCTGTCCTGATATGACCTGAGATGTTGCCAGGACGTAAAACTCCAACAACCAACCAACCAACCAATACATTGTTTCACGCTGCAGCACTATCAGCGTATACTAATATGTGGTGCAAACGCCGTAGCACTAGCAGCGTATACTACTAATGACTTCAAATGCCGCAGCACTATCAGCGTATACTACGGATATGTGCTTCAAATGGTGCAGCACTATCAGCGTATACTACTAATACGTGGTTCAAACACCGCAGCACTATCAGCATATACCAATATGTATGAAACCCGACTTCCGGGAATTTTCAGCGATTCCCTGATAATGCTAAGCCTATGGGAGAATATCAGCATTTCCGCTTTTTTTCCCGGAGACCACTTTCATCCCTGTAAAACTGAAACCCTGATTAAGCAAATGATAAACACTGCTTTGTGTACGTCTCTGTTCTGTAGAGTAAGCCAGTTGCCAACAAAATATCCGACTACCAGGAAATCAACATCACTGTTGCACTCCTGTTGGCGAGCGATTTCCAGAAACTGAAGGTAACTATTTCCTCTAACTAGGAGGGAGTTTTTATGCAAATTGATGTTGAACTAGGTATCGCTTTTATCTAGCCAGTTACTTTGGTACTAATGAATTGTGTGCTCAATTGCTTGCCACCCGCCTCATCATTTCGCCACATGCATGCTGGGTGAGTGAGCTGTGTAAGGCATATTTGGGTGTTTTGGGAACATTTGCTTCGTTAGAACAACGAGTCAGTCAGTGTTGAGACTGGTGTTTTGGTTATTCGCACCAGTCTGCAGAGACTGCCATAATGGAGTTCGGTTAGAGAGGCTGGGGGAGGTGTAGAGGGGGGGGGGCACTGACGTTACCAAGCCATCCACCCAGCTTCATAGTCGGCAGTCCGTTGGGTTCAGCTTCTGGAGTGATGTGTCATGGTTGTGGAAGTAGAAAGATGAGGTAGCGTAAATTGAACACATAGAAGGAAAGAGTGATGTGTCATGGTTGTGGAAGTAGAAAGACGAGGTAGCGTAAATTGAACACATAGAAGGAAAGAGTGATGTGTCATGGTTGTGGAAGTAGAAAGACGAGGTAGCGTAAATTGAACACAGAAGGAAAGAGTGATGTGTCATGGTTGTGGAAGTAGAAAGACGAGGTAGCATAAATTGAACACATAGAAGGAAAGAGTGATGTGTCATGGTTGTGGAAGTAGAAAGACGAGGTAGCGTAAATTGAACACAGAAGGAAAGAGTGATGTGTCATGGTTGTGGAAGTAGAAAGATGAGGTAGCGTAAATTGAACACATAGAAGGAAAGAGTGATGTGTCATGGTTGTGGAAGTAGAAAGACGAGGTAGCGTAAATTGAACACAGAAGGAAAGAGTGATGTGTCATGGTTGTGGAAGTAGAAAGACGAGGTAGCATAAATTGAACACATAGAAGGAAAGAGTGATGTGTCATGGTTGTGGAAGTAGAAAGACGAGGTAGCGTAAATTGAACACAGAAGGAAAGAGTGATGTGTCATGGTTGTGGAAGTAGAAAGACGAGGTAGCATAAATTGAACACATAGAAGGAAAGAGTGATGTGTCATGGTTGTGGAAGTAGAAAGACGAGGTAGCGTAAATTTAAAACATAGAAAGAAAGCGCGGGTCCAACTTGTTTGTTCTACCAGTGAGCAGGTGACATTGTGAGCTCTTATTGGGTGTTGAATTGTAGTCAGTATTGAGTTATAGAAGCCTATTTACCTCAATACTGTGACCACATCAATAATCTGTGAGCCATTTACATGTTATAAAAGCTGGTTATACCCCTAATGCAATGTCCGCGTCAACAATCTGTGAGCCATTTACACATTATAAAAGCCTACTCACCCCATATACAATGTCCAGTCAACAATCTGTGAGCCATTTACATGTTATAGAAGCCTATTTACTCCATATACAATGTCCACGTCAACAATCTGTGAGCCATTTACACGTTATAGAAGCCTATTTACCCCATATACAATGTCCACATCAACAATCTGTGAGTCATTTACACTTTATAGAAGCCTATTTACCCCATATACAATGTCCACATCAACAATCTGTGAGCCATTTACTCGTTATAGAAGCCTATTTACCCCATATACAATGTCCACATCAACAATCTGTGAGCCATTTATACATTATAAAAGCCTATTTACCCCAAATACCGTATCCACGTCAACAATTTGTGAGCCATTCACACGTTATAAAAGCCTATTTACCCCCAATACAATGTCCACGTCAACAATCTGTGAGCCATTTACACTTTATAAAAGCCTATTTACCGCCAATACCATGTCCATGTCAACAATCTGTGAGCCATTTACACGTTATAAAAGCCTATTTACCACCAATACAATGTCCACGTCAACAATCTGTGAGCCAATTACACGTTATAAAAGCCTACATGCAAAAACGCGTTGTTTTACAGAATTTGGGTTCGCGCGTGATGGTGCAACTGTACAGCCAAATGAACTTACGGATTGACTCTAACCTCCTCTTCATCTGGGTGATCGCCCTCGCCACGGTGTGTGGCGGGTCCTACTGGTCGGGGAGCATCAAGAACAACCAGTAAGCCACATGGTCTCTTGGAACGTCCTGATATGACCTTAGATGTTGTTAGGACGTAAAATAACAACAAACAAACAAACAAACGTGGTCCCTTGGACAACTCCAACAAGTGCAACCTGAAGGGAGAGAAATGGGTAAAAGGGGAGGGGGCTGTCCTAATTTCAGTCCACCTGTCCTAAATAATTTGAGAACATTTGTGATATCCAAGTGTTTGGTGTTGTTAGTTTTTCAGCAAACTTGTCCTAAAATAAGTTGATACGTCGGTGCTGGTCAGCCATGGCCCACTCCCCGGGCTCTCACCACCTCACGGAGCACCCCGCGGCACTAGGTCACGCTGTAACCTTCGATCTGCTGCTCTAGCCTGCCACCTGCTCCTCACTCTTGTGCTTGGGGTTTTATATACATGCGCATCAGACGGGCGCGGTGGCCGAATCGGTAGAGTGCGGGCTTCTCGTGCAAGAGATCAGGAGTTTGGTTTCCGGTCTAGTCAAACCAATGACTTATGAAATTGATACTTGTCGCTTCCTAGCCTGACGCTCTGCATTATTAGGACAGGGCAAGGACTGGTTGGCTTGGTGTCAGGATAATGTGACTAGTGGGATATCGGGTCATGGTGCTGGCAGCCTAGTTTCCCAGTGGGGCAGCACTATAAAGTCGCCACGCGTGTGCACTGTCATAAGTCGGTACCCGCCCTGATATGACCTTAGATGTTGCCTGGAGAACTTGGGTAGAATAATTCCCTTGCACCACCTTGCAGATCGTAAAAGGCGGCAAATGCGGCGACTCATTTACCGTTAGTCGCAACTCGTGTCGGTGGAGGACGGGATCCTGGTGCTTGAGGACGGTGAGCAGCAATTGCTCTCACTGATCCAACACTTCATTTTGGCCCCGACTTCAACTAGACAAGGACAAGACGGGATGGCTGAATGAGTTAGAGTGTCCGTCTCCCGTGCTGTTAGATCATGGGTTCGAACCCTGGTCGAGTCAAACCAATAACTTAAAAATTGATACCTGTCGCTTCCTAGCCAGACGCTCGGCATTATTAGGACAGGGCAAGGACTGGTGTGCTCAGTGTCAGGATAATGTGACTAAGTGGGATACCAGGTTATGGTGCCAGCGGTCTGGTTTCCCAGTGGGACAGCACTATAAAGTCACCATGAGTGCGCACTGTCACAAGTCGGTACCTGTCCTGATATGACCTTAGATGTTGCTAGGATGTAAAACAACAACAAACAAACAAAATCATCTAGACGAGGGGTTGGATTGGCCTGGTTCAATCAATCGGCTGGTCACGTCTTGCCCTAAGATAGTAAGCAATTTGGCAAAAACGCTCAACAGATCAAACCTACTGTGATAAAAATGGTTATTGCACAACCCGTGAACTAAAACTATTCCTAGAAGGTGGTGGCTATTGGGTCAATCAAGTAATGTCTGCAGATTTCTTTGCCTCATTATTTGAGTATGCCATCCTTGTATCCCTGGTGTGCATCTGACGGATACCGCAGCTCTGCACATCCCCTTGTAGGACTCGGTGGTAGGTGGGGAGCAAGGACGACGAAAAATTAGAAAACAAATATGGCAAACAACTACCCCCCAAAAAAGAAAAGACAGGTGGCTGACAACTTGGACTCGGAAAACGACTAACCCATGATCATAAATAATTGGCCGCGATTCATTATGATTGCTTTCACTGACTCGACTGCCAGACCCTCTTGTTTTGGCATTGATGAAGTGTGGTGATTTTCTGATTGAGTGCGCCAAGAAGGCCCAAGCCGACACCCTGCAACGTGCAAGCACGTTGGCAGGTGTAGGCATAAAGGCTTCTCACCGTATCCTCAACTCTAGTAGAAGAGTAATCCGAAATAGAGATCTAAGTGAGGTCAGTATGGATGAGATCGCACTCGAGCTGAAACCACAAGGTGTACAAAATGTTTGAGGATAACTATATGGAAAGAATGTAAGGAAATAAAAACAAATACCTACATCCTCACGTTTAGTACATCAATGCCGCCCCAGAAACTTAAAGTTGGTTACCTAAGTGTTGGCGTGGATGCTTTCATCCCGAATCCTCTTCGCTGTTTTATGCCAAATGTATGGACACAGATAGGATAACTGCAAACACGAGGTAACCTGCTTCCGATGCGGCCAGATGGGTCATGACAACACTGATTGTCAGAACCAGGCCAAATGTGCCAATTGGCCTGGGTCCCCAGGATTGTCCTGTTTGGATGAAAGAAAAACAAATCCAGCAGGTTAAAACTGAAAACCGGATAAGCTACACGGAAGCTCGGAAGCAGGTGGAGGGGCTTACCCCTTTACCACTTGCCAAGAGCTATGCCGTGGTGGCAAAGCCCGTTACCAGGACAATCGATTGCCAGACCGATTTGACATGGCTGTCGGGAGAGAGGCCCATGGCCCGCTCACCGACCCAGAGTCTGAGTGTAAAGCCACCTGGGAACAAATCAGAAATGAAGGATGCCTCTGTTCAGACAGAGGCAGCTTCAAGTTCTACAGGGAAAAAAAGAAGTAACTAAGAAAAGCGCTTTAGTGCGTGAAATACCACTATCCGGCAGTATGCCCATGGGGGCAACATCCCCCATCCCCACCGGAAATCAGTTTTCTGCGCTGCAGGATATTAATATGGCCGAGGTTACCCCGAGCCACGGCCATAGCGTGTCCCCCAAGGTGAAACTTGTGGGAAGTGTGCCTGTCACGACGCCAATATGACAGGCACACGTATAATACAATAGAACTGCCGAGGTTTTAGAGCAAACTTCAGTGAAGTGTGATTGCTTTGTGAGAGGCTTGACCCTCTTCCCCTTTGCTTACAAGAAACATATATAAAGGTCACTGATCAGATTTCCCTAAAACATTACAATATGTATCACTCTTACGCACCGGATGGGGAATGAGCCACAGGTGGCTCGTCCATTCTGGTGGGTGAAGACGTGATACACACCCCCATCACCTTAAATACAACTTTTCATGCAATAGCCATTCGAATTAGTGTGGATAAAACCATTACTACATGCTCCATATATATTCCCCCTAACTCTATTTTTTCAACACAAGATTTAGAAACTTTAACGGATAGTTGACTTCCCCCTATATTTTATTAGGGAGGCGAGAAGGCTGTGTTAGAGACAATATGTCTCCGTCATAACCACTCGCACCCCACTTTTTAAAGTATGGACCATGATCTGGAAAATAAAACTGAAAGCTGCTGGATCATCGGTCCAACACCTAAAACATAATAATATTCTTTTAACTTCCGTAACCGACATAGCCAATCTTCTTGCCACCACATTTTCCCAGAACTCATCTGTGCAAAACTGCCTTCCAGCCTTTGTGCAGATGAAGTTGCGTCTAGAGCAACATTCAATAAATTTCAAATCTAATAACACTGAGCACTACAACAGTTTCTTCACAATAGATGAATTAAAGCACGCTTTAAATAGGTCGCACAACACTGCAATAGGTCCAGATAAAATACACTACCAATTTTTAAAACATCTCCCACCACCAGCAGTTGAACTGCTTCTGCACCTTTTTAATAATATCTGGTGCACGGGAGACATCCCAACATCCTGGCAAGAGGCCATCATTATTCCCATCCCCAAACTGGGGAAAGACCATAGCGAGCCCGGGAATTACCGTTCGATAGCGCTTACAAGTTGCATTTGTAAAACTTTCGAACGAATGATTACCGATCGCCTCATCAGGATCCTGGAGTCGGGAGCACCATCTGACCGAATTCCAGTGTTGTTTCAGGTGTGGTCGAGGGTACTCCTCTCCCACTTGGTCTGATTGGAGTCATTCGTTCGAAATGCCTTCATAAACACATGTCGTGTCCATATTTTTTTAATCTTGAAAAGGCATACAACATGACATGGAAGTATGGCATCCTTTGTATAATATGAGGTTTAGAGGGCATTTGCCCATTTTCATTTCTAAATTTCTATCAAACCGAAACTTTAGAGTTTGAGTCAATGCTACCCTCTCTGATCCTTTTAATCAGGGTAGCATTCTATCTGTTACCCTTTTTGGCATTAAAATTAATAATATAGTAAAATCCATAAAGAGTACTGTATCCTGCAGTCTCTATGTAGATGACTTATTAATATTACAAAGGCAAAAATATGAACAATAGAACGGCAGCTCCAATTAAAGATAAATAGCCTTTCCTCATGGCAATGGAAAATGGTTTTAGATTTTCCAAATCAAAAACCGTTTGCATCACTTTTGTGTTTTACGGACTTTACACCTTGAACCTAATTTAACAATTGGAAATGATCCCATAAAGTCATCAAAGAGACCAAGATTTTAGGAGTCATCTTTGACAACAAATTATCTTTTATCCCTTATATTGTTTATGGTTCAGCCAGAAAATCATACATATCACAGTTAGACATTATACGCCATGAAGGCCTTCGGCTGGCCCTGGGAGTGTTTAGAACCTCGCCCGTCCAGAGCCTTTATGTCGAAGGCCGAGAGCCCTCCCTTAAGAGTAGAAGGCTCAAACTGTCTATGCAATATGTGATAAAACTAAAAGGAAATATTTTAAATCCTGCATATAAGTACATTTTTATGCCACCATATGAACGCCTCTATGAATCAAGGCCAACATACATAAGGTCGTTAGGCCTCAGAATAAAGTCTCATTTGGAGGCCGTGGGGTAAAATCTACATAACATAGCACCCTCACAATATTCAGATGTTCCTCCTTGGCAGCTGAGGAAAGCAAACATCATCCTCCAGCTGGCCATGTCGAAGAAATCTCAAACGCACCCACTGTCATATCATGAAAGCTTTATCGATGTAAAAAGTGCTTTTAGTTCCACCTAGCCGTGTACACTGATGGATCAAAGACAGACAACAGAGTCTCTGCGGCAGCAATCGTCCACACACGTGAATTAGGGACGCGTATTCCAGATCAGAGTTCCATCTTTACTGCTGAGGCACCAGCCCTCCTACTAGCGTTAGAGTGCATCGAAACCTCAGCCAGTCATAAATTCATCATTTTCACTGACTCTTTTTCCTGCCTTCAGGTTTTAAACAATAGGAAACTGGACCACCCAATTCTACTTAAAGTTAAAGTACTCATTAAACTTGACATTCACCTATGTTGGGTGCCGGTCATGTGGGTATCCAAGGAAATGAGAGAGCAGATCAAGCGGCCACTCGAGCCCTGACTGCTCCTTTAGAACATTGTCATATTCCCCACTCTGATCTGAAACCTACCATTCAAAAATACATCTGGAACCTATGGCAGATTGAATGGGATGAACACCCAAACAACACACTCCATAGAATTACCCCCTCCGTGAACAGACTGCCGTAGAGTCGCCTGGATGGGCGACACGACCAGGTTGTTTTAACAAGATGCCATATTGGCCACTCATGGCTAACACACGTTTTTCTGCCCAAGAGGGAGCCTCCCCCTGAATGTATTGGATGTCAGTCCCCACTGACATTAAAACACACTTTATTAAACTGTGTGGATTTCATGGTCCTGCACCAACAATTTTACACTGCAAACAGCATGCATGACCTTTTTACTCAAGTAAAACAAGAAAACATTTTAACCTTTTTGAGAGCAGCTGGTTTGTACCACCTCATATAGTTTATTAAACAAATTTCATCAGTGAATAATACTATCATCTAGAATTTGATTTAGCTTGACCAGAAGCCATATGATTGTGATTTAAAAAGAATCAAAATTGATTGTATGCTTTTACATGTAAAAGCGATGGTTTGAACAAAAAACAAAGTTTCTCACCGTGAATATGGCATATGCTGCCGACACGGCATAAAGCAACCACCTATCAAATGTTGCCAGAACGTAAAACTCCAACAACCAACCATGCACATCAGTGTCGCCGTTCCTTGGTTACTTTTTTCTTTTTCTTTTTTTTTTCTTGAGGATTTATACTGCCTATCATGAATAAGTCTGAATAGACTTGTTTTCAGCATTAGACAGTTTATCGATAGAAAGCCCGAGCCTACACATTTACCGATCCAAGGGATTTTTTACCTCCCACACCACATAGACATGGTATGAGAGCAACTAGCCTTTGTTGATGCTGTAAGTTATACACAGTGGTGGAAATCCAAATTGGCAGAGGTGGGGACACGGGGGAATTGAACCACCGACCCTCAGATTAGGAGTCCGACTTAGAAAAAAGTAAGACACTCTAACCACTCCGCCACCGAGATGCATAGTCCGATGGTTTTGAGTTTCTGTCACTTTTCTGAGATAAATATATTAAATTGATTGTTATAATCTACATTACTTTACTTTGAAGTAACTTTAATTTTAAATTGCTAACTTCGGAGATATTTGAAGTGTAAACATCTTAAATTAGTTTTGGCAAGCATGCCAAAACTCTGACGCTGTATGCTTCTGCAGCAACAGGTTCTATTAAATTGCCTCAGTATTGCCTTCTAATAAGTTCTATGGGGTGACAAATGTTTAACAAGTGCACCAATTTGGTGCTTTCATCGGACTATGCATCTTTAAGCGCAGTAAGATGGTGGTTGTGTATTGTAGACGCGTGGCACGTGCGACACATTCTCATCGACGACAGGAAGGCGCGCCTGCACCACCACCACTGGATGTGGGGTACGAGCACCAGGAGACATTCAATGTGTCGCCGGGCTTCATCGGTGTCTTCGTCATCATGATGTGTGTCACGCTGGTCATGCTCTACTTCCTCTACGACTACCTAGGTACTCGGTTTGTGTGTGTATCATCATGATGTGTGTCATGCGCTACTTCCTCTACGACTACCTAGGTACTCGGTTTGTGTGTGTATCGTCATGATGTGTGTCGCGCTCGTCATGCTCTACTTCCTCTACGACTACCTAGGTACTCCGTTTGTGTGTGTATCGTCATGATGTGTGTCACACTCATCATGCTGTACTTACTCTACGACTACCTAGGTACTCGGTTTGTGTGTGTATCTTCATGATGTGTGTCACGCTCATCATGCTGTACTTCCTCTACGACTACCTAGGTACTCAGTTTGTGTGTGTATCATCATGATGTGTGTCACCTCATCATGCTGTACTTCCTCTACGACTACCTAGGTACTCCGTTTGTGTGTGTATCGTCATCATGTGTGTCACCTCATCATGCTGTACTTTCTCTACGACTACCTAGGTACTCGGTGTGTGTGTGTATCATCATCATGTGTGTCATGCTCTACTTCCTCTACGACTATCTAGGTACTCCGTTTGTGTGTATATCATTAGACGCGCTGTCCGCATCGGTACAGCACAGGCTTCCCGTGCGGAAGGTCGGGTGTTTGATTCCCCGTCGAGTCAATTCTATGACTTACAAAATTGATACTTGTTGCTACCTAGCCTGGCACTCAGGCATTACGAGGATAGGGCAAAGGCTGGTTAGCTCAGTATCAAGATAATGTGTTTGAGTGGGATATCGGGTCATGGTGCCGATGGCCTAGTCTCCCAGTGGGGCAGCACTATATAGTCACCATGACTGCGCACTGTCACAAGTCGGTGCCTATCCTGATCTGATCTTAAATGTTGCCTGGATGTAAAACTCAAGAAACAAACAAAATCTATATTGTTTACATTTATTTTATTTCTAGTCCATTGAATTTCAATTTAACTGTTCCATTGAATTTCAATTTAACTGTTCCATTGAATTTCAATTTAACTGTTCCATTGAATTTCAATTTAACTGTTCCATTGAATTTCAATTTAACTCTTCCTTTTAATTTCTTATTAATACGTCTTTTAAATGAACTCACTGCGGCATTTTCACTGAGTAGGTTCTACTGAAGTGCGAGATGTGTAAGACTGACGGATGTGGAATGACTATGGGTGACTGAGGGACTCTGAGTGACTGAGGTCATCCGATCGATCCTGCACAGTGGACACATTTACAGTTTGGGCTATTTTACCTTCCAACCAGTGGTCCACAACTGGTTCATCAAAGGCTGTGGTATGTGCTGTCCTGTCTGTGGGAAAGTGCACATAAAAGACCCCTTGCTGCTAATCGGAAAAAATAGCCTATGTGGCGTCAGCAGGTTTCCTTCAAAGAAATATGTCAGAATGACAATGTTTGCCATCCAATAGCCAATGATAAAAATGAATGTGCTCTAGAGGCGTTGTTAAATGAAACAAACTTTCCTCTTTTCCTTTGTGAGTGACTCTGGGTGACTGAGTGGCTGGGAGTGATTGTGCCTGCAGTGAGTTGGTTCAGTAACAGACTGTGTTTCGTTCAGTGTACTTCGTCATAGTGGTCTTCATGTTTGCTGCCAGTGGAGCGCTCTACAGTACCCTCAAAGTGGTGATCTTCCGCTTACCCTTCATCGGAAGTTGTCGGTAAGTGGCCTCTACATGACTCATGGCTGACAAATCTCCGCGATTTCGCGGATTTCCGCGATTTCGCGGATTCTGCAATTTTTGATGTTCACAGATTATGTTCACAAAATGCCAATCCCAAGGATATATATGACAGCAATTGGTTATCCCGAATCCCGTTCTTATATGACCTTAGATGTTGCTAGAATATAACCCCTGTCCTGATATGACCTTAGATGTTTCCAGAATGTAAAACTCAAACAAACAAACATAAAACCCAAATGAGAGAGTTAGGCCTTGGCGATAATACCGTCACAATAAGGATAGTTGAAACCAGACTTCCGACAATTTTCCGCGACTCCCTGACCATGCTAATCCTATGGGGGAATATCCGCATTTTGGTGGAAATTCGCCAACGGTGGAACTCACTAGGTGGCGCTATGGTCTCGGCCTAATTTCCACGTTTTTTGTCAGAGACCACTTTCATCCCTGATTGACTGTATTTGAGACAACTTCTTTTATTCCAAGACTGTTTCACACCACACGATCCTGTAATTAAAGACACTGAGCCCGTGTAATGCTCACATTGTAGCACTCTCATTCAAACCTTGATACCTTGGTACAAAATATGCACACTTTCCTAGGCTAATTGCCTGTTGTTATTCCAGTCTTATAATATATAACTTTTTACTATGAGTCTATGAACGGTTATGGTAATCTGTATCGTTCTTGTGTCCATAACTTGTCGAGCCAGGACTTGAAATAATTCATGGTTTGGGTGGCGACAACCGATTCAGGGATGGAGTTCGATCTATCCACAATCCTGTGGCTGAAGCTATGTTTCCTCAAGTCTAGACGGCATCTTTGATTTAAATGTTCTGGGTGTTAGCGCGGGTCATGGTTAATGTTGGGAAGCTAAAGAAGAAGTGGAGGAGTCAAGGCGATCTATACCTGTTAGGATTTTATAGACCTGGATCAAGTCAGTCAAGGTAGTAGCCATCCCTCACTGCTTTGTAAATATATATTGGTGCGATATGTGGCCATGTGTTGTCTTAGTCGCAGTCCTGACAAATGAGAAACCTGTTTGGGAGATAAATGTCAACATTGGAAACAGCAGCATCTGACCTAGATACAATGTTCACCGCTACCCACAGTAGGGGTGAATGAGAGCCATGTCTGAATCAGAGCAAAACCTGCTTTAGTGTAAACAACATGTGGAGGCTCAGATTCCAGCGTCCAGTGGAAATTGGGTCTTAGTGCCAGTAGGCTGGTCTACCACTGGGACAACACTATAAAGTCGCCATGAGTGCACACTGTCACAAGTCGGTACCTGTCCTGATATGACCATAGATGTTGCCAGGACGTAAAACTCCATCCTAGAGTAACGACATTCCCGCTTCGAAAGCTTCATAATCCTATTTGTTATTTGTTAGGTGTTTTTATACATTACATGTGTCTACCTACAGGTTGTGTCATCTCAGTTTCGGCACATTGGTGTCTAACTCAGGGATGAAAAAAGGTCTTTGCGATTTCTTGGATTTCTTGGATTTTTGATAATCCCCGATTATTATCACAAAATGCCAGGGATATATATGGTCAGTCGGAATCCCATTCTTATATGACCTTTATGTTGCTAGGGCATAACACCCAGAAAAACAGAAAGAAAAGCGGAATTGGCGGTATGTATGATAATACTGTCACAACAATGGCAGTAGAATGCTCTCCAGGGATAATTTCTACGAGTCCTGAATGAAGCGTGACTTTGGGTCTAACCGTGATTGCCTGTCAGCGCTAAGCCTATGTGACAATAGCTGTGTTTTTGTAGAAATGTCATCATATTGGAGAGTAAGACAATAATTACTAGGATAAGAATACTATTATTAAAGTTGCATGGTCCGATGGCGTTTGAATTTTCATTTTATTTTTTAGATAAATATATCAAATTGATCGTTATAACCTACTAATCATTAGTCCGCAGTAATTTTGATGAAAAGTGGCTAGTTTTGAAGCAATTTGAGCTGAAAGAACCCAAAATACTTTTGACAAGCTTTCCAAAAAGTCTTCTAGCTATGACGCGTATTGACATCTCGCGATGACCACGTGATGTGGGATGACCTAATTCAAATGTAGCCTGGTCTCCTGGTATTTTCACTGATGGTGCCATTGCACATCATTTGTTTCTTGCATGTGATGTGATGTGGGCTGACCTAATGATTGTAGGACCGCTAAGGACAAGAAAGAGTAGATTGTGGATAATACAGTTTATTACGCATATGGTTATCAAATGTATTGTTCCCGGATAATAATATACATAATTATTACAGCACTCTTATTCAAATCTGTAACAATTATTTTATACAAAATTCCATGCAACTTTATATCAACTTGGGTATGGTGGCAGCAATACTACTACTGACATCCTGGAACCTGACGAGGTACGGGGAATGAGGGTCAAGGCTACTGAGGTCATGAGATTGACCTAATTGATTAATGGCTTCCTTGTGTGATGGGTTTCTCAAAGTAGGATGAGGTAGTAAATTCACTGATTATTCTATATATGCTGTCCCAAATCACTTGTTAATGCACCAATATCTAAGATGGATATATATAATCAAATTAAGATACATGTTTTGGTTTTGAAAAATAAATATTTCATCGGACCATGCAACTTTAAAGAAAGCTTCTGTTTTCACTGTTGTTGATTATTTACAGATTCCTCGCCACTGCTTTTTTGCCAGATCAAACTGATCCCTGCTAACTACTGCGTGTGTGGGCTGGATCTCAGTGCATTGTTTAGTTTGCTAAGTGTGGCTTGTGTTGCAGACCCCCCCACCCCCTCCTACTGGATCTCAGCGCATTGTTTAGTTCGCTAAGTGTGGCTTGTGTAGAGTGCATTGTTTAGTTCGCTAAGTGTGGCTTGTGTTGCAGGCTGCCCCCGCTGGATCTCACTGCGTTGTTTAATTCGCTAAGTGTGGCTTGTGTTGCAGGCTGCCCCCGCTGGATCTCAGCGCATTGTTTAATTCGCTATTTGTGGCTTGTGTTGCAGGCTGCCCCCACTGCCTTACTTCATGACGCAGCTCGAGGTTCGACGCGTCATTCTCGGCATGTTGTGTCTGGCGTTTGGCCTTTGGTGGGCCGCAGTGCGCAATTCTTAGTGAGTACCATTGTTACATGAAACATCTCACACTGACAGGCCTTCGCCTTGTACCCACAGTACACTGGTACCAGGGCCACGTTCAATGAGGCGACTCGGAGATATTCAGAATGCCGTGCTACTCTGAACGGCGTAATAGCATTTGTGTTCCTCGAAAATGGCGGCCTCAATAGTGTTGACTTCCTGCAGCCATTTGCAATTTAAAGAACAGTTCTGATTGGCTGATACCAATGGTCATTTTCGAGGCGTTTTCGTCTCCTACTCGAAAAGCGCAACGTCTCTGAGGGGACACGTTGGATGCAAATTGTCGCACAAAAAAAGACATCGCAGAGCTGTCTCAGTCGACTCTGAGGCATACCCTGAATGCGGCCCTGGTTTCCGCCTTGTTCATAGGTTGCTTCCGTTGCTTTGCGGGGTATATCTCTGCCAGTTGTTTAACTGTCAGCTTGCGGGGGAAAGCTCACATAGAGAGTGTGTGTCGTGATTTTAGAAGAACCTTAATAATTAAATGTTGAAAGCAATGTTTTACAGTGTGCCTACAGTAGGATTCGAACCCACACTTCTAGCCATTCCGGGATGAGGTCCTAACCATTAGTGTATCTAGGCTCCCTGATTCAATCAACCTACCTAAGCCTGCATACCTGTGTGGCATTTCACCAGGGGAGGTCGTTCCCCCTCATAACACCAGCATTTCACCTGTACTGCGTGTATAGTGGTAATAATAGCCATTTTCATCCCAGTCTTTGACCCATACTGCGTGTATAGTGGTAATAATAGCCGTCTTCATACCAGTGTTTGACCCATACTGCGTGTATAGTGGTAATAATAGCCGTCTTCATACCAGTCTTTGACCCATACTGCGTGTATAGTGGTAATAATAGCCGTCTTCATACCAGTGTTTGACCCATACTGCGTGTATAGTGGTAATAATAGCCGTCTTCATACCAGTCTTTGATCCATACTGCGTGTATAGTGGTAATAATAGCCGTCTTCATACCAGTGTTTGATCCATACTGCGTGTATAGTGGTAATAATAGCCGTCTTCATACCAGTCTTTGACCCATACTGCGTGTATAGTGGTAATAATAGCCGTCTTCATACCAGTGTTTGACCCATACTGCGTGTATAGTGGTAATAATAGCCGTCTTCATACCAGTGTTTGACCCATACTGCGTGTATAGTGGTAATAATAGCCGTCTTCATACCAGTGTTTGACCCATACTGCGTGTATAGTGGTAATAATAACCGTGTTCCTACCAGTGATTGACCCGTATTGCGTGTATAGTGGTAATACTAACCGTGTTCCTACCAGTGATTGACCCGTACTGCGTGTATAGTGGTAATACTAACCGTGTTCCTACCAGTGATTGACCCGTATTGCGTGTATAGTGGTAATACTAACCGTGTTCCTACCAGTGATTGACCCGTACTGCGTGTATAGTGGTAATACTAACCGTGTTCCTACCAGTGATTGACCCGTATTGCGTGTATAGTGGTAATACTAACCGTGTTCCTACCAGTGATTGACCCGTACTGCGTGTATAGTGGTAATACTAACCGTGTTCCTACCAGTGATTGACCCGTATTGCGTGTATAGTGGTAATACTAACCGTGTTCCTACCAGTGATTGACCCGTACTGCGTGTATAGTGGTAATACTAACCGTGTTCCTACCAGTGATTGACCCGTATTGCGTGTATAGTGGTAATACTAACCATGTTCCTACCAGTGGTTGACCCATACTGTGTGTATAGTGGTAATACTAACCGTGTTCCTACCAGTGGTTGACCCGTACTGCGTGTATAGTGGTAATACTAACCGTGTTCCTACCAGTGATTGACCCGTATTGCATGTATAGTGGTAATACTAACCGTGTTCCTACCAGTGGTTGACCCGTATTGCGTGTATAGTGGTAATACTAACCGTGTTCCTATCAGTGATTGACCCATACTGTGTGTATAGTGGTAATACTAACCGTGTTCCTACCAGTGGTTGACCCGTACTGCGTGTATAGTGGTAATACTAACCGTGTTCATGTCAGTGGTTGACCCGTACTGTGTGTATAGTGGTAATACTAGCCGTGTTCCTACCAGTGGTTAACCCGTATTGCGTGTATAGTGGTAATACTAACTGTGTTCATACCAGTGGTTGACCCACACTGTGTGTATAGTGGTAATAATAACCGTGTTCATGCCCATGTTTGACCCATATTGTGTGTATAGTGGTAATACTGACCGTGTTCCTACCAGTGTTTGACCCGTATTGCATGTATAGTGGTAATAATAACCGTGTTCATGCCCATGTTTGACCCGTACTGCATGTATAGTGGGAATACTGACCGTGTTCCTACCAGTGGTTGACCCGTACTGCGTGTATAGTGGTAATACTAGCTGTGTTCCTACCAGTGGTTGACCCGTACTGCGTGTATAGTGGTAATACTAGCCGTGTTCATGCCCGTGTTTGAGCCGTACTGCGTGTATAGTGGTAATACTGACCGTGTTCCTACCAGTGGTTGACCCGTACTGCGTGTATAGTGGTAATACTAGCCGTGTTCATGCCCGTGTTTGACCCGTACTGCGTGTATAGTGGTAATACTTGCCATGTTCGTACACGTGTCACCCCATACCATTGTGTCTGTCATTTGATTTAACACTGCGTTGTTTCCTTTTCTAGTTATGCATGGATACTCCAGGATATTCTTGGAGTGGCTTTTTGTGTAAATATGCTCAAGACCATTCATCTGTCTAGTTTTAAGGTAGGTTCCTCAATCTAACAATAGTAAATTATTCTGTTTGATAAACGGCCTGAACAATAATATAAACCAATATATCCCCCCCCCTCACCAGGTATGTCTCTATGATGTTATTCAGTTCATTAAGCCGGTGTGGCGACAGTAATTGGGTAGGGGAGACCTGTTTTAATCATGAACTTGTGCATTTCAATCTTCCTTTTTTTCTTTCCCTTTTTAATGAACAGATATGTTTATTTACAACTTCTTTTGTCAGTCCTGTGGCACTGGTCTTCCGGCCATGCAGCATGACATTGTTTACATAGTTCAGTTTGCTGTGTGAAATTGCAGGTATTTCTATGCATTGATAATAAGGTGTGATTAAAGAGTTATTACATATCTAGATGCTTAGTGATATAGAACTATTTGTAGGCAATATTGTGATTTATGTAGTCTTCATGAGTTATGATGTGTGCGGGTGTCCTTTCTGTTAGTGGTTGCTCTAGATTTGGAGGCGTGATGTGTGGTTTGTGGTGGGGTGTGGGTTCGAGTATTTGTGGTTATCGTACATAACTTAACCCCTCTTTGTTTCATGTCTTGTTTGTTTGGGATTTGGGTGTTGGGGGTAAAACACATAAGGGGAGATTATTATTAATTATTATAAAGAATTCCCTCTTTTACAATTTTAAAGATTTCCACAGTGGACACAATTTAATTTTAGTTAAAGACTTAATCCTTCAGCCTCCTCCCCCTCAGTCTCCAGCATCCTGAGGAGGCACCCCCCCCCCCCAGTCTACAGCAGCCTGAGCAGGCAGCCCCCCCCCCCCCCCTCATCTCCAGCAGGCTGAGTCTGGCAACACCCCCCCCCCCCTCTCCCCTCAGTCTACAGCAGCCTGGGAGGCAGCCTCCTCCCCCTCTGTCTACGCATTGAGCAGCACCCCCCCCCCCCTGATTTTTTTTTAATCAGTGAGCAGGCAGCCTCCTCCCCCTCAGTCTACAGCAGCCTGAGGAGGCAGCCTCCTCCCCCTCAGTTTCTGCACCTGAGGAGGCAGCTCTCCCTCCTCAGTCTCCAGCAGCTGAGCAGGCAACCCCACCCCCCCTTCAGTCTACAGCAGCCTTGAGGCAGGCTGCCCCCTTCAGTTACAGCACCTGAGGAGGCAGGCCCCCCCCCCCTCAGTCTACAGCAGCCTGAGGAGGCAGCCCCCTCTCAGTCTACAGCAGCCTGAGGAGGCAGCCTCCTCCCCCTCAGTCTACAGCAGCCTGAGGAGGCAGCCCCTCTCAGTCTACAGGCAAGCTTAGGAGGCAGCCTCCTCCCCCTCAGTCTACAGCAGACATGAGGAGGCAGCCCCCCCCACCCCCCTCAGTCTACGCACCCTGAGGAGGCAGCCCCCGCCCCCCCAACCACTCAGTCTAAAGCATTGAGGAGGCAGGCCTCCTTCCCCTCATGTCTCATGCAACCTGAGGAGGCAGCAGCCTCTCCCCTCCCCTCCACCATGTTTTTTTGTGCTGGGGCGGGGGGGGGGGGGGGGGGGGGTGTGGGGGGGGGGGGGGGGGGGGGGGGGGGGGTGGGGGGGGGGGGGGGGGTCGTTAAACAAACAAAACAATGGTAGGCAGTGCCAAGTTGGTTGCCTCAGGGACCCGAGGTGTGACACCTCAGCCATCTCCTTTTGAATTCACCAAGTTGTTGGCCTCACTGTGTCTTCACTTTTGAGTCATTGTCTACACTTTCTGACTGCTTGTCTTACGCTATTTAATGCAGTGCTGTGGGTGTGGTGTCCTTTCAGGCCTGCACCGTCTTACTCGTGCTGCTCTTCTTCTACGACATCTTCTTTGTTTTCGTGACGCCCCTCCTCACAAAGGTGAGTCCTGTTTGGCGTGACAAGTGTTCGTAAGTGTGATCGCGCCCATTTGGGCAGCCAGAACTTGACCCTCACGCAGTACACCCCCGTGAAGAAGGAGTAACAATGATGTATGCTTCCCAACGTTTATTATCTCCGCTAACCGTGACGTCCACAGTCAAGTTCCCGCCCCTTGACCCGCCAGGTCCCACATTGCTTCCGTTTTGAGTGTGGGGTGGGTACGCTAGCCGCTCGCAGTAGATGGCAGTCCAGTCATGGCACTGTCCCAACGGCTACCGTAACGCCACCTGACGCAATATTACGGCGACGTTGACGGAGCAGTCCATGTAGCCACCGTCTGGGAGTAGAGCTTATGTCTGGACCACTACATCCGCATGGCTGTAGAAGAATGTCCCCCAGGCCCTGGTCGATCATAGACGGCGTTGCAGGCTGCGGCACGTCCTATATAAACCATTTTTAAAATATTCCGATATTCAGCAAGGGGGGAATGCAAATGTTCTATTACTGATCGGTGTACGTGACCAGGTGCATATATATAGTAGACCACGATGTCCACCGGTCTTTCACTCGTCCATGCACACACGGAAGAACGCCAAGATTATACGTTTCCACTGGTTTATTACCAAACTTATCTGCTCTTCACGGTGCCAACAGTCAAGTGACCCGCCCCCTAACTCCCTAGGTCCCACATCGCCTCTATAGGTGGGTGGGGGCTGTGCTAGCCACATGCAATAGAGGGCAGCCCAGTCGGGGCCCTGCCCGGTGGCTAGCATGCTGCCACCTAGTGCAGTTCAATGTAACTGCGTAGGTGTGCGGCACAGTGTCTGCCGCCACCACGTAGTAATAGAGCTCATGTACAAACTACTACACCCCCCCCTCCCCCCAGAGTCTCACCGGTCGCAGTAGGGGAACCGATGAGAATCGAAAATGATAGAAGGCAACATGAGATCCAACTCGAAAGGGAGAGAAGCCTTACAAACATCTTTGTATCCATATGCGCAATGCCTAGGTCAGCGTAAAGCTGAGACACTGAAAATGATAATGTAGTGTATAACATGTACTATAAGTGCCAACCCTCCAACTCTCGCACCATCTTAAACCTTGATCCACTGGATTAATTTTGAGAAAAAGTTTCCTAAAAGGTGTGGAAAAAGTAAGACAGAGGGGCCGAAAGTTGAGGAATAATATTTATATAACAAAAATCATTCCGACCCTTACTGCATTACAGGCAGAACACAAGTAACTAGCCCCTCCAATCGGGAGAGACTAAGTTCTTCACCACGACATAATATATTAACAATCGTACTGCCAATAATAAATATAGTATGCACTAACAGTGGGCAGTACCAAATGCTATTTCACATCATTGGTATTAATGTAAATAGTGACTTAGCACAATTTAATTTAGTGTATATTTTAATATTATTTAAATATATATATACGTGCTCGGCATTATTAGGATAGGACAAGAACTGGTGTGCTCAGTGTCAGGATAATGTGACTGAGTGGGATACCAGGTCATGGTGCCGGCGGCCTGGTTTCCCAGTGGGACAGCACTATAAAGTCGCCATGAGTGCGCACTGTCACAAGTCGGTACCCGTCTGATATGACCTTAGATGTTGCTAGGACGTAAAACAACAACAAACAAACAAAACTGTCTTCTGAAATATTGGAAACAGTAGGGGCACAATGAAAAACTTTCCCCCCGATATCCAGAGACATTATGGCTTGTCCGTACTATTTGAGTGGCATAACGGTGACTGGCTTCACGCTATTATCGAAAAACGCCTTGTCACCATCCAACTTATCAAAGAATTTCCTTCCAACACACGTGACCGCAGCCAGAGTCCGGAAAGTGAAATCCATGAACAGTGTCTACCACAAGGGTGGGATAGGTTGCACCTCTGACGCTGTACTATATATTTCATAATCGTCCAGAGACGCAGAAGCCAAGGCAGAAACGCAATGCGCTATCCGCCTCATGCCATCCCACAATACTGACTCCACTGGGATAATGTCACCGGCGGTCCCGCGCTAGCATCAGATCGCACACCGGCTTCCTCGTTAGTTAACACCGAGTCCGCTTTGGCGGTATTCAGGCTTGCCAAATGGGTTGGTACTAAGCCCTTACGGAACAACCCTGAGCGTTTTAATTGGGCTTAGCCTTCCCGTCTGTCTTTAGGGAGACGCGCTAGCTTAACCCTATCAACACCTGAGTTGTCCCTTCCCTCGTGATCAATGGCCACTACAGCCTCCGTGAGGGTTCTCCTTGTCCCAGTACATTGAATAGGCCAATGACCAAACGCAAGGCAGCGACCACACTCAAGGTCCCGAGCACGTGATCCTTTTTCGTGATGCGCCTGCGCGCAGATAACCCTGAGGGGCCACATCCCCACGTTGGGAGTCACCTGCTCGGCCACCAATTCCTTGACCCAATCCTGCACCAGATCCTTTGTGGTCGGTGGCGCACGGTAACCCCCCTCCCCCAGAGCCACCCCAGAAATCACTACCCTCACTAGCCCCCACCCACCCCCCCCAGTCGAAGCCCGAAAGTTATTACCCTCACGGTAGCCCACCCCCAACCCCAGAACCACTCCGGAAGTTGCCACCACCGCCATCACATCTAAAAGCTGCCACCTCAACCTCAAACTCACTGTCCGACTCATCCGAGAGCCGAATACCCTCAATCACGGTTGGTCGGCCAGCATGCAGTGCCTTGGCGCAGTAATCATCGACCACTTCAAACATCTCCTCCAGAGACCACTTGCTCGCTGTTCCCCAGGATCCAAGCGCTCCACCACTTTGTTCTCCACTGCATGCTCACTTACCCCAGTGTCTCTAGCAGCTTCCCTGCCATCCACCTGCAACTGCTGACCGTATGCATGATACGATCCATCCTGGGCAGTTTGGACACGCTTCTTCCACTGATACCAGTGTGTCATGGGATTCACTGGACGGAATTTATGAGATAATGGGGAGCAATTCCCGCATCATCGTCAAGCCATGACGTCGCCACACGTCCACACAGTCCTGCGCCGACCCATGCCTCAACAAAGGCAACAGCTGAATGAGAGCCACCTTCTCATCCCACGTATTTGACCTCATGTCCAATGTAAAGTCCCGCCACCAGATATTCCAATCCTGCTTAATACCTGTAAATGGCTTCGGACGAATCGTCGGAACACGCGCAGAACCAACCATAGGGTACCTCAAAACATTCTCATCAAGTTTCGAAGCATCCTGGTTACACAACTCCCAGTCTGACCCACCCCCAATAGAAGTACGCTCCCGGATCATATCCACTATTGCTGGATGCTCCCGGAAGAACCTCATTTCTTCTACTGAGTATTGACAGGCCGCCGACAGCCCAGGCAGTGACACAATTGGTAATGGATCCCCGTCTGAATGAGTCGGGTAAGGAGTGTCATCTCTACGTATATTTACAATAGGTTTCCACACATATACGGAATCCTGAACAACCCCACGCTGAAGCTGAACAGGAGCCACCCCCCGAGAATTATATTCCTGATCGGGAGAGGCCACCGGCTCCCTCGGATGCTCGGATCTACTGCCGCCCTCCCCCTGAGAGGTTGACTGCAGATTCAGTAATCTATCTGAAGAAGCGCACCATGCGCCAGATACTGCGATTTCAGGTTATTCAACCGCATCGCTTCAGTATCCCTAGCACAGTCCTCACCAAGTCCTAAACGCTGCTTTCTCAGCCTGAAACGCTGTGCGTTCATCAGCTAGAGCGACCAAAGCAGAATCTATGTCGCACCTTTCGGCAGCCAACAACTGTTCACATCTGAGGTTCTCTTTTTGCTTCTGAATACTCAGTGCATCTCGCATGGAAATTTCTCCAGACTGTCTGCCCCAAGCAACTTGTTGCTCTTCGATCAACAGACGGTTTGATTTCACTTCCTCAGCCGAAATGCGCCATACCTCGTTCAGATCTTCTAAATCGCGTGAAAATGAGGCTGCGTTGGGGGACTCATCCAACTCCCTTCGTTCCTGCACCATCCGGTCAAACTGGACCCGCTTCCAGGTTCTCAGGCGGCAGATGTGCATCGCTTCATGAAGCTCTACCTCTGACTACGACCCCAAAAATGTATGACCCATACCCAAATCATCCCCTAACGCTGACTTTTGCCTAGTCATCGGCCACAGTCCCTGTATTTCAAATGTCATCGTTCCAGAAAATATATTTCCTTAGAGCTACATAATCCGATTGAAAGTTTATCTTCAAAACTAAGCTATTTATCTCGATTTGACCCTGCAACTTAAAGATTGTGTGTGTGTGGGGGGGGGGGGGTAAATATAGAGGATGGTTCGTACGGGTCCTTGAAAACCTGCAAAGTCCTAGAGTTTGATAATTCAGGATTCCGGGCTTGGACAATTCTAGAATTTGTCTAAAGACCCTGGAAAATAAACAATTATATTTAAAGCCTATATTCGCCAACGTGCCCAAAAAGTGATGTTTGTGACCTTGTTGTCCTGCCTCTTGATTTTCATATTAAAACGATCCATATGTTCATTGTTGTTTTCATGCTTATTTACACTTCACATCTTACACAGTGAATCGACTATGAATACAGTCGTCTTTTGAAGTACTTTAATTTAATAAATGTCTTTAAGACGTCCTAGAATGTTGGTCCTGCAAAGTCCTGGAATTTGATATGTCGAAATGGGTATGAACCCTATAGAGCTGTGCACCCTGAGCAGCGGACCTCCCCCCCCCCCCCCCCCCCCCACCAACTCACACACACACACACACACACACACACACACACACACCTTGTGCCCAGGTCCAAGTGGCATGGTGGTATAGACTACATCACGGTTCCAGCGGCGCGGTGCATTGTGGGATGCATCAGAGCAAAACAAACCTGCGAGAAGCACATGGCACATGCTAATACACTGGGTGCAGCTATGAAATGTGCTAGTTTCAGCTCATCTCAGCTCTTGTTTGAAACATAGAATACCAACTAAAAAAATATATATAATAAATTAAGATATTAATCTTTTATCCAGCATTGCATTTACATCAATATAATCAGCACATCTTATGCCATGTGCATTTAGATTTAGACAAATCTGGGCACTCAGACTAGTGTTAGAGCCATAGCCAGAGTCAGTTTAACTTATTTTATTCATGTTTTTATTTATATTCTATGGTTAATGACATATGTAGAAATAGAAAATGAGTAGGGTTAATCAGATATTGGTTATATATTTCTTTGAAACAAGTTTTTGTTGACACATTTGACATTTTAATATTTAGAACAAGAATTACTTATGACTAATCAATGGTGATGTAAACATCAGCCTGTAAAGTGACTGAAATTGTATGTTTCTTAGCTCAAAATGCTTAATTGTGGAGAGTTGTATCTTAAACATATTCATTATATTATTATATTGCATCCTTCCATCCATGTTTGTGCCAAATTGTTATGTATTTCTATCTATTTTGAATAAAATGCCAGTTTTGCACTACGCATATCGGCAAACTCAATGGCCGTACGCCTTTGCTTTGCTCCCAGCACCGTTTTCAGCGCATGCGCAGTTGGAACCGTGATGTAGTCTATTGAGTGGCGTGTGCTGGGGCTCTTCGTACAGGTGTGCTGTGTTTGGTGTTGTTAGCGGTAACTGACGGATCACCTTTCTCAGCGAAATCACTGAGTTCAGTGAAAACTTGAGTTACTAAATCAGAGGACAAATCATGTCCACGAAAAAAACTAACTTTTAATTATTTGTTAATCTTGAAGTCTGAATTTCAAGGCCAAAATATGTCCAAGTAGGTGCCAGACTGCACCAATTTAATCATAGGTTTACACAAATTTACTTGGGGGGGTGAGGGGGGGGCATGCTTCCAGACCCCTATAGTTTTTCAGGGATTTGTTATTTTTGTCACTGGGACCCCTGAACTGATGTGATGTGATGTGACCGTGGTGTGATGTGATGTTTTTTGTGATGTGACCTGACCAGACGGGATGTCCGAATGAGGTAGAACGTCCGTCTCCTTGCTGGTAGATCGTGGTGTAAAGTCGTCGGCTGGCAGCTGTAGTTGTGTAGGCAGGCTAAATAGGAAATCACTACAGGCAAGTAGAAGAAAGGCAGAGTATGGAGTGAAAGTTAGAGAGAGCTTGCACCCTCAGGTTTATTATTATATAGTGATTTTAGAATCCAAGATGGCCTGTCACATGACCAGATCCTCCAATCAACAGTAAGCAGTCATATCCACCAATTAACAGTAAGCATGCTTGTATCCATGCCTTGGTTGTTTTGGCCTCACTGCCCTGTTGTGTTTGGGTGTGCACTGATCCATATCTAACAGTTGGGGGTGGGGGGGTTGTGAGAAGAGCTGCTAAGGCCCTATCACACTAACAGTAGTGCCCCTCTCACACTATCTATAGTTTTACCTCGGTACTAAGCCTCTGGCTACTCGTGGTCGAGGGAGAAGATAGCAACATCCGGGTTCACCAATTAGCATATTCCGCTCATAACGGGAGGACGTTACGAGCAGCTCATCAGTTTTTACCAAGTAATACCAAGTATCCAGAGTAAGTACAGGAACAAGAACTTACATGGGAGATTATGAATGCATATAGCACACACTGATCAACTTTTTAAGTTGTTACTTCTCATGTTAACTTAGTTATTCATGAATTTGTGCTATTATCCAGTGCCGTAGATTCTTTGAAGGCACCTCCATTTTGTTGTTGCCGAACGGAGAGATGTTTGGCTGGAGTCAATTCATCGTTTAGATAGATTCGGGAATATTAATAGATTTCCCAAGGTTACGGCGTACCTCCGAGTTTCATAGCATTTTCTTCAACTCGTTGGCGTAGTAGCCACGGGAGGAAGAAGTGTGTGTTACAGAGAGTGTGGGAGGGAACAGTACACTGGTCCCTACCCCTCGATTGGTTTTGGTTTTGGTTCATCCAGCCGTCGCATGGTTTATCCAGCCGTCGCACTTTCGACATACCATTAGCTTATCACGCTTGGATTAAACCGTTGTAAATACGGATTTAATGCCCACTGGTGCTACAGAGCATGTTAAAGCACTGTTCCTTGTGTTCAGTTGCTCCTTGAGTACGTACTAATAAACCTTTTGGCGACTCGAGATGGCCACGAAGCGTGGTAACAAAGGTGTACCACACACGTAGAGCGAGGGAGATGCGACCCCTGGACTGGAATCCGCTCCGTCACGTGACCGCTCGCCTGAGGCAGGGCTGTTCAAGGCAGATGACCATGTTGTGCGGCTCATCCGTGAGCAGCTGCAACAGCTGCTCCCGAGTCCCATAAGCAAGGCCTCGGCAAAATCCCATGCCTCTCCGTCTGAACAGTCGGAGTGGGAGGTGGACTTCCATCCAAAGAAACGGAAGCGCGCCAAGAAGGACTCGTCTGAAGGAGACAAGTACTATAAGGCGAGGAATAAAGTCCGTAAAGTCAAGCGGACTTAGAAGAAGTCCAAATTTAAGAAAAAGAAGAGGAAGTCTTCTTTATCGGATTCGTCGGCCGATTCTACGACCACCAACTCGGAGTCGGACACAAGAGCATACCGGCAAGTATGTCCAAATCACCAGCAAGGTGATGAAAAAGATAAGGGTGGAAAAGCGCAAAAAGATCAACACCTGCACCCTGATACGCAAAAACATCAAGGGGCACTTCCACACCTTCAAGCCCGGTGAGATCATCACGAAGCTCACGGAGCAGTATACGGGGATCAAGGGGATCCCAGAGGCCACCATCAAGGAGATGGATGCGGACGTCACAATGAGTGACGACCGCAAGAAGTTTGAGGCGTGTTTGCACACTGTGCATAAAGGGGTCCTAGTGGCCCTGGCAGTGGTCACGCTCATAGCCAACCGCATGATGACGGACAATAAATTCACCACAATGTGTGGGGACTTGGATGCAGGAATTGCTGCGCTAACGGCGACCAGCAACTTCCTGTCGTACCGCCGGTTTGAGAATGTCTTCAAATCGGTCACGACCGACACTGGCAAAGAGGTCGCTAGGTCCAAGAAGGTGGTGGACAATGATGGCAAGGAATACACTCTATTCCTTGCACCAAAGCCGATTAAAGGCCAGCCGCTGGACAACACGAAGATGTTTGGCGGCCAGCTTTAATACCTGTTCAAGCAGGTCGAGACCGCAGCAAAGCAGTCTAAACATCTAGATGGCAAGAAAGACAACAACACCACAAAATACAAGAAGGTCCGGTCGGATTTTCGCAGCCGGCGGACCGGTCAATGCGGCAGCCGGTTCAGCAGCGGGAACTACGGCTATCAGGTGAGGGGAAGGGGCTAGCGGAACCAGTACGGCTGGAATGACAACAACCGCCCCTTCAGGAGGGAAACTAGTGTAAGCGGCTTTCAGGCAGGCAACATTGCCAACCATTTGAAGGCTTGGGAGCAAATTACACAAAACCAAACAATCCTTAATATTGTACAGGGGGTCACTATTCCTTTCATAGAAAACCCCGTTCAAACCAATATACCTTTTCCCTATCGTCTAGCCTTAGACGAACAGCAAGCATTAAATGAAGAAGTCAATAAATTCTGTACTAAAGGCATTATCGAACCAGTCCAACATACTGAGGGGGAATATATTTCCAATATATTTTCCAAACCCAAACCTAATTGGGATGTGATGATGATTCTAGATTTAACCACACTTAATAAATTGGTCGAATACAAACACTTCAAAATGTTTTCTTTAGAAACAGCTCGAGATCTAGTAACACCTAGTTCTTGGCTCGCTAGTGTTGATTTAAAAGATGCGTACTACACTATTCCAATTTATGAAGCCCACAGAAAATTCCTCAGGTTTATCTGTCAAGGACAACTGTATCAGTTTACTTGTTTGCCAAATGGCTTAGCTTGCACACCAAGATTATTTACTAAATTGTTAAAACCCATATTTTCCGAAATGGCCAAGAAAGGACATGTAATGTTCCCTTACATTGATGATTCCTTCATTGTAGCGCAAACACAACATGATTGTCAATTAGCAATAAATGATTTATGTGACGCATTGTGTCGTGTGGGTTTTTACATACATGATACTAAATCGATACTAATACCTACAAAACATTTCAAATGCTTAAGTTTCCTTATTGATACTGAACAAATGACGATCTCGTTAACACCTGATAAGGTAGATAAATTCAAAACTACAGCTTTGAGTTTATTAAAATTAAAAAGACCGAAAATAAGGCAAGTCGCAGTGCTTATTGGAATTATGGTAGCTTACGCACCAGCCATATTATATGGTCAAGCACATTAAGTCCCTTGAGATAGACAAAAATTACGCATTAGTCAAAACTAAAGGTAATTTTGAAGGTCTTATGACCATCTCCCAAGATGGTCACGAGGATATTCAATGGTGGCTAGACCACATTCATCACTCACACAATCCTATTAGGATGGGTGAACCTAACACCGTAGTCACAACCGATGCCTCTTTGGAGGGTTGGGGGTGCCCATAGGGATCATCTCGCTACAGGAGGCCGTTGGCTACATGATGAAATAGATGATCACATAAATGTATTGGAATTACGGGCCATCTATTTAGGCTTAAGGAGTTTAGTGCAGGTGCCTAAATTCAATGTACAAGTCTTGACTGATAACACTACCGCAATGGCCTATATTCGTAACATGGGAGGCACAAAGTACAAACCATGTAATAAAATAGCAAAACAAATTTGGAATTGGGCTCAAAAACAACAAGTTTGGATTACAGTAGCACATATCCCAGGTAGCCAGAATACATTAGCAGACACTAAAAGTCATCATTTCCATGATCATTTATCATTGAATGATAACATTTTTGACACAATTTGCCAAAAATGGGGGACCCCAGAAGTAGATCTGTTTGCCTCACGTAGAAACAAGAAAATTGATAAATATGTATCTTGGCATCCAGAGCCAGACACCTGGCAAGTTGATGCTTTCTCTATGATCAGGAATGATAAA
Organism: Branchipolynoe longqiensis; assembly: GCA_030323885.1. Taxonomy (NCBI): domain Eukaryota; kingdom Metazoa; phylum Annelida; class Polychaeta; order Phyllodocida; family Polynoidae; genus Branchipolynoe; species Branchipolynoe longqiensis. Next base: position 43,424 of record JASIRB010003231.1, read on the forward strand.
TTTGATTATATCTTTCCCCCATTCAGTCTAATCAGCAGAGTAGCCAGGAAAATCAGGCTGGACAAAACACATGCAGTGCTCATAGTGCCAGAGTGGAACACTCAACCCTGGCGAGCAGCAGTAGAATGGGGAGCGAAAGACTCTTTAAAATTCCCCAGAGGGCCACTGAACCTACAACACCAAGGCAAAGTAACAAACCTGGGGGACGAATCCACGACACCCCTATTGGCATTCCTTTTTTAAGTAAATATTTACAAAAATTTGGATTAGATAAAATCACCCAAAATAGGTTAATTTCCCATGTATGGAGACCAGGAACTGTCAAACTATATTCCGGGTACTTAAAGAAATGGGGCATTTATTGTTTAATACACAAAGTTAAGCCAATGGAACCATCCATTGCCCAAATAGTCCGTTTCTTACGAATGATGGAACATGACGGACTAGGTTATGGTGCCATCAATGCAGCTCATTGTGCACTATCAGTCATCCTACCAAGGATTGATGGCGAAACAATTGGTAAACACGAGGTTCTCCATTGGTTCATAAGATCTGTATATGAAAGAAACCCTCCAAAGCCAAAACATAATCGGTTTTGGGATGTCTCAGTAGTATTTAAGTTATTTCAACAATGGCCTAATAATAGACATCTAGCGGTTAAACAGCTAGGCTACAAATTAGCGGTACTGTTACTCTTAGTGACTGGTCACAGGGGCCAAACAATTGTTGCCCTTTCACTTCAGGGCCTAGACATTGACTTGATGACAAGGAGGCCATGTTTGATATGGACAAGTTATTGAAATCAAACCCTATGGGAGATCCACTCTCCTCAATTCATTTGACTAGTTTCCCACATGATAGGAAACTATGTGTAGTGTCAGCCATTAGGGCTTATATATCCAAGACAAAAGGAATACGTAATTCCAGACAGCTTTTGGTAAGCTTCATCAAGCCACACAAGGCTATCTCCAGAGACACACTCGCCAGATGGACGATTAACGTGCTCAAGTCAGCTGGCGTCAATACACAATGCTATGCTTCGCACTCTACACAAGGTGCCATGGTCTCGAAGGCGAGACAGTTAGGAATCTCAGTTAAGAGAATCCTGTCTCATGCCGGCTGGAAGACGGCAAGGTTGTTTGCAAAACATTACAACAAACGACTAGACAAGACAAGCGGGGTTGCAACCCACATACTCACCAACTAAGAAGATCGGGTGAGATGTAAACAGTTTTAATATGACAACTGATACATTACTATGTAATATAGCGAAAACATTATGAGTTCCAATCATTAAGCTCATTTTTATCCTGAATAATTAGGTGAAGATTGCTGAACCCGGATGTTTCTTCCTTCTCCATAGCCCACGACTATCCGAGGCTTGTACCTCGGGAAAACAAGAGTTATCCATCATCTGTACCCAGGTAAGATTCGTATAACTATACTATATACACAATGTATATTTAATCTAACTAAAGGATCACCAGCACTACATAATACCACAATCATCTGGTCACATTACATCATTTCCCCTTTAACCAGTTCACATCACCCACCAATGTGCAATTATCGGAATATTTTACAGTGGGTTCGAACCCTGGTCGAGTCAAACCAGTGACATAAAAATTGGTTTTGTCGCTTCCTAGCCAGGTGCTCGGCATTATTAGGACAGGGCAAGGACTGGTGTGCTCAGTGTCAGGATAATGTGACTGAGTGAGATACCAGGTCATGGTGCCGACGGCCTTTTTTCCCAGTGGGACAGCACTATATATTCGCCATGAGTGCGCACTATCACAAGTCGGTACCCGTCCTGATATGACCTTAGATGTTGCTAGGACGTAAAGCAACTACAAACAAAGAAACAAAGCATGTGATGTGACCACGGTGTGATGTGATGTTTTTTGGTGAAGTGACCGCGGTGTGATGTGATGTTTTTTGGTGATGTGACCGCGGTGTGATGTGATGTTTTTTGGAGATGTGACCACGGTGTGATGTGATGTTTTTTGGTGATGTGACCGCGGTGTGATGTGATGTTTTTTGGAGATGTGACCGCGGTGTGATGTGACTGCGGCTTGCCCGCCTGTTTCCGTTGTAGTCCGGGGAGAGCATCATGGTGGACGTGGCGACGGGCGGCAGCAGCACGACAGGCGAAATGGTACGTCACGGGGTGACCAGAGCCGCAGCCTCAATGTACGCCTTGCACGCGTGTCCAGCTGGGTATGACCGCAGGTGTTGTTAGAACCTAAAACCCTTGTTATTCATGCACTCGATTAAATGCGCAATGTATTTTCTGGCATAAGATCAGAGATACGGCCAAAGTTAAAAGGAGTGTGTAAAAACCATCAGTAAATTGTGTATAGAGTAAGCGCTGACTTTGGTAATGTCAAAAGACCTTTATTCTTGCATATCTAGTTACCGTATATGTCCCAGTAGAAGTATGCTACCCAACAGAAGCACGCACAAATTTGCGATCATATTCAGCCTGAATGCACATGAAATAAGACAATCCCATTTTTATTTCAGAGGGATGACAAAAACAAATGCATGAAATAATAAACAGTGATGAATGTTAAACAATATCTGCATTGTACATGTTAATTTGAGAGAAAAAAACATCGCAAATAATTACTATGCGCCCACGGGAAATAAATAGATGCGCATCCGTGTGTCTGCACTCGCGCAGTGCGCGTCTGTTGGCACATACGGTATGTGTGTGTGATGGACAGTGTCCTATTCCGTTTGAAGAATAACTAACACTGAGATAGCTTCAAACCCCAGGGCGCTCGCTGCTTTATTTCTCCATTACATGGTCAGAATAGAAGTGACCTGTAACTGCCCGGCTGGGTATCCTGTAACTTTCGTGGGGGGTGGGGGAGGGGGGGTGCGGGTGGTGGCCACTAGCCGTGAGTTGAAAAGCCACCGTAGATTGTTTCTGCTCGGCTATTAGCGTGCTGCCACATGTTACTTTAACGACAGAGTTCGGTAGAGCGCAGGCTTCCCATGCGGAAGGTAGGGAGTTCGAATCCGAGCTGAGTCAAAGCAATCACTTATCAAATTGATACTTGTAACTACCCAGCCTCTACCTGGCATTAACAGGATACAACAGGGACTGGTTAACTCAATAGGGCAATGTGAATGGGATATCAGGTCATGGTGCTGGCATGGTGGGCTGGTCTCCTAATGGGCAGCACTATAAAATCGCCATGAGTGTACATTGTCATAAATCGGTACTCGTCCTGATATGATCTTAGATGTTGCTAGAACGTAAAACCACATACAGGGGTCAGCATAGTGGAGCGCTACACCGCGCAGTCGTGGGGCTGAAGGACTGCAACCTGTGCACTGGTTATGAATACTAAAAACTAAATTGGAAAGGATAATGATTCGCCTTGCCTCATGTAGAGAGGAACTACAGTAAAACAGTCCTGGGTAGAATAAGACAGTCCTGGGTACAATAAGACAGTCCTGGGTACAATAAGACAGTCCTGGGTACAGTAAAACAGTCCTGGGTACAATAAGACAGTCCTGGGTACAATAAGACAGTCCTGGGTACAATAAGACAGTCCTGGGTACAGTAAAACAGTCCTGGGTACAATAAGACAGTCCTGGGTGCAATAAGACAGTCCTGAACTACAATAAGACAGTCCTGGGTACAATAAGACAGTCCTGGGTACAGTAAAACAGTCCTGGGTACAGTAAAACAGTCCTGGGTACAATAAGACAGTCCTGGGTACAATAAGACAGTCCTGGGTACAATAAGACAGTCCTGAACTACAATAAGACAGTCCTGGGTAGAATAAGACAGTCCTGGGTACAATAAGACAGTCCTGGGTACAATAAGACAGTCCTGGGTACAATAAGACAGTCCTGGGTACAATAAGACAGTCCTGGGTACAATAAGACAGTCCTGGGTACAATAAGACAGTCCTGAACTACAATAAGACAGTCCTGGGTACAATAAGACAGTCCTGAACTACAATAAGACAGTCCTGGGTACAATAAGACAGTCCTGAACTACAATAAGACAGTCCTGGGTACAATAAGACAGTCCTGGGTACAATAAGACAGTCCTGGGTACAATAAGACAGTCCTGGGTACAATAAGACAGTCCTGGGTACAATAAGACAGTCCTGGGTACAATAAGACAGTCCTGAACTACAATAAGACAGTCCTGGGTACAATAAGACAGTCCTGGGTACAATAAGACAGTCCTGGGTACAATAAGACAGTCCTGGGTACAATAAGACAGTCCTGGGTACAATAAGACAGTCCTGGGTACAATAAGACAGTCCTGGGTACAATAAGACAGTCCTGGGTACAATAAGACAGTCCTGGGTACAATAAGACAGTCCTGGGTACAATAAGACAGTCCTGGGTACAATAAGACAGTCCTGGGTACAATAAGACAGTCCTGAACTACAATAAGACAGTCCTGGGTACAATAAGACAGTCCTGAACTACAATAAGACAGTCCTGGGTACAATAAGAGTTAAGACGCTGTGTTCTTGGCTTCGTTCCACAGTTGCCCATGGTGCTGCGTGTTCCCAGGTTCAACTCGGGCATGATGTCCCGGTGTGCCCTGCCCTACTCCCTGCTCGGCTTTGGCGATATTCTCGTTCCAGGTAAAGTTTGTCTTGAAAATAAATGTTTACTGTCTGTTTTAATCGTGAATACAAATGTGGTCTTGGACCAATATTAATTGGTATATATGTTAAAATACGATAATGGAAAGATAGCTGTGACAATTTGGTGTTGATTAACTTAAAATGCTATGGATAGTGATATTCTAATTATCCCATCAAATCAACCCAAAATATTACATTGCTGCACGGTAATATTGAGTGGATAATTTCTAGCAAATTAAATCTGAAAAGCAGTCATCGTGGCTGCAGGAGGCATATATAATAACCTTTAACCCCCCCCCCCCTCATCCCCCCCAAAATGCAAAGAAAAATAATTTAATCTAAATTGCAGGAGTGTTGCATTACTCATGTTCTACATTTCATATATAGTACATTACTCACGTTCTACATAGCAGACATTTCATACTTCATTACTCATGGTCTACATAGTGCATTACTCATGTTCTACATAGTGCATTACTCAATGTTCTACATAGTGCATTACTCATGTTCTACATAGACAGTGCATTACTCATGTTCTACATAGACAGTGCATTACTCATGTTCTACATGGACAGTGCATTACTCATGTTCTACATAGACAGTGCATTACTCATGTTCTACATAGACCATGCATTACTCAATGGTCTACATAAACCATGCATTACTCATGTTTTACATAGCAGGCATTGCATTTATAAGTAAAAAGACAGATAAACCAAATGTCAATATAACCATAGATGGCACAAACATAGAACAAGTATCCGAATTCATATATCTCGGACAAAAGATTACAAATGATGGGAGATGTGAGGAAGAAATTAAAAGAAGGATAACAATAGCCCGAACAACATTCTCCAAAATGTATAGAGTGTTAACATCAAGTAAGATATTAATACAAACAAGGAAGCGTATTCTTCAGTGTTATGTGTGGTCTACTCTAATGTATGGGGCAGAGACATGGACAATCTCTAAGAAAATGTACAAACGTTTAGCAGCATTTGAGATGTGGACTTATCGAAGGATGATGAAAATATCATGGACAAAGAAGATCACCAACAAAGAAGTTCTCAGAAAAATTAAAAATAAGAAAAGCTTGTTTGCCACTATACAGACAAAGAAACTTATTTATTTTGGCCACATCATTCGTCAGAGTTCAATATACCGTACATTGTTGGAAGGGAAGGTGAATGGCAGCAGAGGGAGAGGGAGACCAAGAACATCATGGTTTACAAATATTTCACAGTGGACAGGCTTGAATTATTCAGTCTATCAGAACAGCACAACATCGGGACAAGTGGAAAACCATTGCATCCAACCCTCGACTAGAGGATGGAACTATTGATTGATTGATTGCATTACTCATGTTCTACATAGCAGGCATTGCATTACTCATGTTCTACATAGCAGGCATTGCATTACTCATGTTCTACATAGCAGACTGCATTATTCATGTTCTAGATAGCATGCAGTGCATTACTCATGTTATACATAGACAGTGCATTGCTCGCGTTCTACAGAGACTGCATTACTCGTGTTCTACATAGACTGCATTACTCACATTCTAAATAGCAGACTGCATTATTCGTGTTCTACATAGACAGTGCATTACTCACATTCTAAATAGCAGATTGCATTACTCGTGTTCTACATAGACAGTGCATTACTCACATTCGAAATAGCAGACTGCATTACTCGTGTTCTACATAGACAGTGCATTACTCGCATTCGAAATAGCAGACTGCATTACTCGTGTTCTACATAGACAGTGCATTACTCACATTCGACATTGCAGGCCTGCTTGTGTCCTACGTGTACGCCTTTGACCTGAAGGTGCAGAGCGGATACGTCTACTTCATCTGCTGTGCCATCGGTAGGCCTTGTCTCGCTCCATTCACCGGTCATGTGCTGCACCGCTCATTTGTAGAGGCTGGTTGAGCTCCTGTTGGGTGTAAATCAGCCCAGTGTCTTTTCGTACTCCAACAGGGGGCGCTGTTTAATACCTAATTATTCATTTTATTGCACAAGCTGCCGATAGTTAGCAGATCAATCGTTTGATGTGAGCTTTTCTTGTAAGTTTAGTTATTTTATAATTACCGTAGTAGTCTCACGTGTTAACACCCTGGGTGTTTAAATTGGCAAATCACTGAAGTGGGGGGGGGGGGCACTTACCCACACATGGGCGTTTAAGAGGTGGGTGTTTACTAAATAATATTGGCCAAGCGGGGAGTCGTTGTTAACCCACACATGGGTGTTGACTTGCAAGAATACGGTAAACATAACTTGGGAAATTAAACTATGTTTGACCGTTAGTGAAATTTGCCAGTTACCTAACGTAAGACACATTTTATTTGTGTTTAGCGATTAAAAATGAAACAGCATGAGACTTGAAATTGAATTTTGGACGGTATTTGTTTATTTAAGCACTTGTTCCATTCAGAATTGATTCCTTAAGCGACACCGATTCCGTAAGTGACCCCAGAGTTGACTGCCATGTCGTTCTGCCTTGTAACGTATAGATGGTCAGTCGACTTTCTCATTGCAGGTTACGGGTTAGGACTGTTGATGACGTTTGCTTCGCTGATCTTAATGAACGTGGCTCAGCCAGCACTTCTGTACCTCGTGCCATGCACCATCATCCCCACCTTCGCAATAGCCATCGTGCGCAAGGAGGTGAAGCACATCTGGGATGGAGAACTGGTGAATAACCATGTTTTGTGAATCTTCATACTGCAAAACCAAATGTAAACCACTCTTCTACATTCTGACATACCAAATACGCGCCTCAGGCTGGTCACTCACTTCTCGTTATGCACCATACAAACTTGTCAGCTTACTTCCTGCGGTAATTACTGAGTATGCGAAAACAGATTAAGACACTGTATTTGAGCTTCCGGTGAAAATTGCCCAGGTCCACTATGAAGCATGTGGTGGTATGTCGACACATCCGCGTACTTTAATCTCTTTTTGTTCATTCTTTTTTATGTATTTTTTTACCAGAATAGTTCCTGCAGCATGCTAATACACTGAAGTACTCTGGTCGGGTGGGGCTTGGTTTAATCGATGTGGGCAGTAGGGCTGCTTATCATTTTCTAGGAGCTCTCAGGTGTTTTGAACTTTTTGCCACGATCCATTGTAGTGGGCAAATATGGTCCTAACCCAGTGATGAGGGCTCGCGTACCTCACATATAACAAGGCACTCTTGTCTCCAAGTGCTCACGTATCTCAGTGGCTAATGTATCAGAGTGGCTCATGTATCAGAGTGGCGCATGTATCAGAGTGGCTCATGTATCAGAGTGGCTAATGTATCAGAGTGGTGCATGTATCAGAGTGGCTCATGTATCAGAGTGGCTCGTGTATCAGAGTGGCTCGTGTATCAGAGTGGCTCGTGTATCAGAGTGGCTCGTGTATCGGAGTGGCTCATGTATCAGAGTGGCTCGTGTATCAGAGTGGCTCATGTATCAGAGTGGCTCATGTATCAGAGTGGCTCATGTATCAGAGTGGCTCATGTATCAGAGTGGCTCATGTATCAGAGTGGCTCATGTATCAGAGTGGCTCATGTATCAGAGTGGCTCATGTATCAGAGTGGCTCGTGTATCAGAGTGGCTCATGTATCAGAGTGGCTCGTGTATCAGAGTGGCTCATGTATCAGAGTGGCTCATGTATCAGAGTGGCTCATGTATCAGAGTGGCTCATGTATCAGAGTGGCTCATGTATCAGAGTGGCTCATGTATCAGAGTGGCTCATGTATCAGAGTGGCTCATGTATCAGTGGTTCATGTATCAGAGTGGTTAATGTATCAGAGTGGCTAATGTATCAGAGTGGCTAATGTATCAGAGTGGCTAATGTATCAGAGTGGCTAATGTATCAGAGTGGCTCATGTATCAGAGTGGCTCGTGTATCAGAGTGGCTCATGTATCAGAGTGGCTTGTGTATCAGAGTGGCTGACTTGCATCTAAGTGGCTCACGTATCTAAGTGGCTCATGATCAGAGTGGCGTAGGTATCTGACTGGCTCATGTATCAGAGTGGCTCGTGTATCTGAGTGGCTAACTCATGTATCTGAGTGGTGAACTCATATCCCTGGGTCACTCTCCTGAAAACTGGTCAGCATGGGATGGGATTTTAAAACATCAATAAAAAAACTTCCTACTTATTCTTTTCCTTATACTTTTCATATTCATGTTCGGATTTGATGTAAGAAATAAGGGAAATAAAATAAAACTGTGCAACTTTGGTCCCTTTAGTTAGGAAGTGTTTTTGTACCAAAAAAAACATTTTACAGTCAGCCATTTGTAACATGACATATGGAACATGGATGAATCCTTACTAACATCTTGTATTGCATTGATATATCAAACAAAACAGTTCCCAAGTCAAAAAGGAAGTATTTATATACATGTATGCATGCTTAAATTTAAAAAAAGAAAAAAGTTGAGGTCTTCAGAAATAACATTACAAATTTCCATCACAGATGTAACCAGTGGTGTCTGGATGCGACACAGATATTGTACACTAATTAATCAGTGAATAAAGCATGGCTGGAATATTTTTTTATTAATATAAGCGCTACATATTTCTGTATATTATGCCATGATTAATATGCTTCTAAGTATGAAATTATTTAATTCTGCTTAGATTTTTATTAAGCAGACTGTGTGGTGTCCTAAACATGTGTTACATCTGAGCAACACATGTTATACTGCCATAAGACATAGCTTAATCATGGACTACACCTTTATTTTTTATCTCATCAATTTATATTTTACATAGTTGTAAAGGGGAGATTTCCAGCTTTCATTTGCAACCAAAAAATGTTAAAAATTCAAATATTAAATTTTAACTCTCCATGTGACACTTCTGGCCAGTTTTCAGGAGAGTGACCCGCATCTGAGTGGCTGACTCATGTATCTGAGTGGCTGTCTCATGTGTTCAAATAGCATCTCCTCTTTCTCTTCAACCAGAAGACCGATCGACCGAAGAAGCCGGCGGGGTCGCCCTCCCAATCTCCAAGGCGGCCCAAAACGGCTACTCCGCCCCCTAAGGCTAACGACGTGCCTGATCTTGCGCCCCACCACGAGGTGGCAGCACCTCCACCCAGCACTCCCGCCGCGTTGGACGAGTCGCCAGTACCAAAGGACTCTACACCTGACTCGAAGCACCTGTCCACAGAACAGGTGTTCCCATCCAACACCGAGAACCAGCTTCTGATTGACAGATAGTGCGCGTGCCGGCCGCCAGAGGCCAGCACTGTAACCTGCAGCCACCCGACGGTGCTTGAACTGTGATAGCGAGTTGCAGTTTCATTATCGTTTGGTAAATGACGCGTTGGCTGCTTGGCGAGTTACTCGTTCTTGTTCCGTCAGTCAGTTGGCAGTATTGCATGATAAAGCTTGTGTATTTATAATGGCGTTACGACCCTAGGTGCGCGTGTGAAGGACACAAGTTGGCTGGTAGTGTGAATCACAGATGAACCAGCGGTGCTGGTGAGTTTAGTTGTGTTTGTCGTCAAATAATGACATGTGTGCATTGCGATCTGGATGTGATAGTTTGAGTGACAATAATATATCAACAATGTGCTGTGTTGGTGGAGTTGCAGTTGCCTGCTGCAGGTTCATGATGGCGTGGCGGCTACACATGCTGTTTTGGGCAGTGTGTTCGTTTCTTTTTGTTTGTTTGTTTGTTTTTTTACGTCCTAGCAACATCTAAGGTCATAGCAGGGCAGGTACTGACTTGTGACAGTGCGCACTCACGGCAACTTTATAGTGCTGCCCCACTAGGAGACCAGGGGCCGTATGCATGAAGAATTATCTATCGGCTCCGGTGTTAAGGACCGCATTCGGGTTAGCTAACACCGGTGTTGGGATATGGTTCACGGGGTATGTACGGTGCCAAAGCGCGGTGGCGTTAGCTAACCTACCAGTTATTTATAGATTTGGGAAATCCCTCTGAGCCTGTTGCCGACGAGCACCGCTATTGCCTTCACAATATGGCCGCCTATCCGGCGGCGGCATTAATATCGGTTCGATTATTGGTTTAATTTAACCAAAATTCGGCGGCGGCATTAATATCGCTTCGATTTTGGGGTTAATTTGATCAAATTTCACTTTTTTACTATGTTATTCTGTTAAATATGATAGCATTGAATAGATTTGGCCCAAATATATAGCCGCCGCAATTGTTTTGTTTACTTTCCGAATCGACATTATGAATATCACCGCCGGTGTAGCTGTGGCGTTAATATCGCTTCGATTTTGGGGTTGATTTGGGCTTAATCGATACCGAACACCGCCCTTAAACCTGGTACGGAGTGGTGTTAGCGTAGCCGACCTTAAACACGCGGTGTTTCCGTAACACTGCTCCATACATAGCGACTTTTCCCCGCTAAACTAGAAATCCCGTCCAAAACCAGTTTTGGCTTGCTAACACCGCCCCATACATATGGCCCCTGGCCGCCAGCACCATGACCTGATATCCAACTCAGTCATATTATCCTGACACTGAGCCAACCAGTCCTTGCCCTATCCTAATAATGCCTGAGCGCCTGGCTAGGAAGCAACAAGTATCAATTTTTAATGTCATTGGTTTGACTCGACCAGGGTTCGAGCCCACGAACCCATGGGTTCGGATCTCCCGATCTCCCAAAACAGGAGACGGATGTTCAACTCATTCGGCCACCCCACCCCGTGCTGTTTGGTGCAGTGTGACTGGTGTATTGGGTACATGTGCTGTTTGGTGCAGTGTGACTGGTGTATTGGGTACATGTGCTGTTTGGTGCAGTGTGACTGGTGTACTGGATACATGTGCTGTTTGGTGCAGTGTGACTGGTGTACTGGGTACACGTGCTGTTTGGTGGTGTGACTGGTTACACGTGCTGTTTGGTGCAGTGTGACTGGTGTACTGGGTACATGTGCTGTTTGGTGCAGCATGACTGGTGTACTGGATACATGTGCTGTTGGGTGCAGTGTGACTGGTGTACTGGGTACACATGCTGTTTGGTGCAGTGTGACTGGTGTATTGGGTACATGTGCTGATTGGTGCAGTGTGACTGGTGTATTGGGCACATGTGCTGTTTGGTGCAGTGTGACTGGTGTACTGGGTATGCGTGCTGTTTGGTGCAGTGTGACTGGTTAGTGGGTACATGTGCTGTTTGGTGCAGTGTGACTGGTGTACTGGGTACACATTCTGTTTGGTGCAATGTGACTGGTGTACAGGGTATGCATGCTGTTTGGTGCAGTGTGACTGGTGTACTGGGTATGGTACGGTCTGGTGTGGCTGTTTGCTGACGTACACACTAATATGCGCATGGCCTGCAGACGTAACTAGGAGTGCGGTAGAGCCAGCTGGCCGCGGCTACACTGCAGTTCAAAATGCTGTTTGGTGCAGTGTAACTGGTGTATTGTGTACATGTGCTGTTTGGTGCGGCATGACTTGTGTACTGGGTACACATGCTGTTTGGTGAAGTGTGACTGGTGTACTGGGTACACATTGTTTGGTGCAGTGTGACTGGTGTACTGGGTACACACACTGTTTGGTGCAGTGTGACTGGTGTACTGGGTATATGTTCTGTTTGGTGTCAGTTTGAATTTAATATAATGTTTTTGGTAAAGATGTTTTCTATATGTGTACCAAACGATTTGTTTCTAGATGGTGTAATTTGAGAGATATTTGACTTCTTCTGTATTTTCTGTATGAACATTGCTCACGACCATTGACAATGCCTTGAGTTTGATGGTACGCGCAGTGCAAAACGTTAGTTTTATTCAAAAATAATAGAAATCAAGAACCCTAACCTTATAAATTTAATATAGTCTTTATCGTAAATATGTTTTCTATATGTGTACCAAGTGATTTGTTTCTAGATGGTGTCATTTGAGAGATATTTGACTTCTTCTGTATGAAGATTTGCTCACGGCCGTTAACAATGCATTTGAATGGATGTGTCCCTGGCAAACTGGTGTGCCTCGGAAACCGCAACACCGGTGTGGCTGGTGGCTGTTTGCTGATGTACACACTGATATGCGCAGGGCTTGCAGACGTAACTGGTAGTGCGGTAGAGCCGGCTGGCCGTGGCTACACTGTAGTTTGAAATGTACTGTAATTGTGTGCTTGTGAGAGTTGGCTTCTGATCTATTTTTTTACATAATCCGATTTGTATGCTTTTTAACATGGCAAAGTGTGAGCTGAAACAGAAAGCGTCGTTTAATGTTCAGTCTTTGTATATAGCTGTTATTTTCAAACTAAAGGCCTGGAAGCAGCCCTTTAACAAAGGACGGAGCCGTGTATGGGCACCGAGTCCAGGGGTTCGCTGCGAACTGACACAAGCACTGTCACAGGTCCCGATGTCCGTGGGTGTAATCAGGGGGTGTGAACGTCCAAATCAAAGCTCAGGTTTGCACATGCGCAAAAGGAACGAGGAGCGGAACCAACTCGTGCCAACTGATGGATGCAACTAGGTGACGTTGATCGCCTAAAGACTTATAGAGATGGTTGGTTGTTGAAGTTTTATGTCCTGGCAATGTCTAAGGTCATATCAGTGCGCACTCATGGTGACTTTATAGTGCTGCCCCACATGGAGACCAGGACACCAGTACCAGGACCTGATATCCCACTCAGTTACATTATCCTGACACTGGGCCAACCAGTAATTGCCCTATCCTAATAATGACGAGTGCCTGGCTAGGAAGCGACAGGTATTAATTTTTACGTCATTGGTTTAATTCGACCACAGGGACCTGTGGTTTCAAATCCCACAATATACCAAAATGCGAGACAGACGCTCAACTCATTCGGCCATCCTGTCTGGTGACTTGTAGAGAACTAGACATGGAGAGAGGCACAGCCTTCGGGCGGTCAACCACTCGGTGTACATTACGTCCACTAACTTAGTCCACCTGTGTTCGCGTTACGTTCCATTTCTGTTTTTGATGTTAGAAATAAAATAAAATTTACAGAAGCGATGTGTACAGTTAATAAACCATTGTTAGGCTGGCTTTTAATAAGCTGCCAACTCTTGTTATTAAACCACTTCAGTCACTTGGTTTTCTGTTATATTGCCATTTCAGTTTTCACTGGATTAAATGATATGAAATGATGTGAACTAATGCGGCCCAGGTGAACGTGCTTCATTTAATAAATGACTAGTACTTGGCTTAGCTTTGGTTTAGTGTTCATCTCAGTGAAGCACTCACAATGTTTGTTGGTTGGTTGTTGGAGTTTTACGTCCTGGCAACATCTGAGGTCATATCAGGACGGGATTAAGGAAGCAGTGGTGGAACACAGGAAATTTCCAATGCAAATGTGTACAAAATTACATTTTTATTTACATTCTGCGCGCATACACACGTCGCCATACAGGTAACGGCTGGGTCTACTTGATTGCATAAACCGTTATTTTGTTTGTCTTGTGATTGACTTCTCGTGGAAATGGTCCATTCTGATGGCAGGTGACAGCTGCTGTGACAGCTGCTGCTCAGCCTGACCCGGATGTAGTCGCACACTGCTGTCACGTGGTTAACGTTGCACAGTCCCATGGTTCTGAGGGTTTATCTTCTTCTTTTTTTTTAGAACTCTATTAGATTGATTGCTATAATCTACTTTCCTTAATTTTGAAATAATTTAATTTCAATGGCTACTTGAGATATTGTAAGTCCAATGATACGAAATTAATTTTGGCTACCACATCAAAACTGACAACATAGGATCTATTAAAATGACTCAGTATTCCCTTCTATGCAGAAACAAAGTATCTAAGATATCTAGATAATTGATTTAGTTTACAAAGTTTGATGCTTTCATCGGACTATGCAGCTTTAACACCTGCTGATGTAGTCAGTGCACACTCACTAACTATGCAGCTTTAACACCGCGTGTAGTCAGTGCACACTCACTGTAACACCTCATGTAGTCAGTGCACACTCACTAACTATGCAGCTTTAACACCGCGTGTAGTCAGTGCACACTCACTGTAACACCTCATGTAGTCAGTGCACACTCACTGTAACACCTGATGTAGTCAGTGCACACTCACTAACTATGCAGCTTTAACACCGCGTGTAGTCAGTGCACACTCACTGTAACACCTGATGTAGTCAGTGCACACTCACTGTAACACCTGATGTAGTCAGTGCACACTCACTGTAACACCTGATGTAGTCAGTGCACACTCACTGTAACACCTCATGTAGTCAGTGCACACTCACTGTAACACCTCATGTAGTCAGTGCACACTCACTGTAACACCTCATGTAGTCAGTGCACACTCACTAACTATGCAGCTTTAACACTGCGTGTAGTCAGTGCACACTCACTGTAACACCTGATGTAGTCAGTGCACACTCACTGTAACACCTCATGTAGTCAGTGCACACTCACTGTAACACCTCATGTAGTCAGTGCACACTCACTGTGACACGGCTAACACCTGGGCCACGTTCAGGGTCCGTCTCAGAGGCGCCTCGGAGATGCCAGTGACGTCATGCTAGTCTGAACGGCAAAAGCAGTTTGTTGTCTCTAAAATGGCCGCCCCCATAGGCGGCGGCCATTTGCAATGGAAAAGCTTGTGCTGTGATTGGCTGAAACGACTGGATACGGCAGCCATTTTCGAAGCGCTTTTTGTCTCTACTATGAAAAGGGAGGCTTCGACGAGACACATCCTGAACGCAAATAAGCCAAAAAGCATCGCCGAGACGTCTCCGCGGCTCCTCCGAGACAGACCCTGAACGTGCCCCAGATGTAGTCGGTGCACACTCACTGTAACACCTGATGTCAGTACACACTCACTGTGACATGGCTAACACTGATGTAGTCAGTGCACACTCACTGTAACACCTGATGTCAGTACACACTCACTGTAACACCTGATGTAGTCAGTACATACTCACTGTGCCACGGCTAACACCGAATGTAGTCAGTGCACGCTCACTGTGACACGACTAACACCTGATGTAGTCAGTACACACTGTCATGGCTTTCACCGACTGTAGTCAGTGCACACTCACTGTGACATGGCTAACACCTGGGCCCGTATGCACCAATCGGTGATAGGCTTAGCCGGGGCTAAGGCGCTAGCCGCGGATAGCTACCCCGGGGTAACGGCGGGTTGGAGAGATGTGTGAATCGGTATGCACCAATGTTCTAGCCGGGACGGATAGCTAACCGTGAGTTTATTTATAGATTTGGGAATTCCCTCGAGTCGACAATATGAATAAGGCCGCCAATACGGCGCCGGCGTTACTTTTGGTTCGTTTTTGCGGTTAATTTGCTAAAATATCACTTGTACAGTATGTAATTCTGTTAAATAAGACAGCATTGAATAGATTTGGGCCTAATATATTGCCGCCGATTCGGCGGCGACCGCGGCGGCCATGTTCATTTGACGTTGGACTGTATGGATAGCGACGTCGAGGCGGCGGCGGCGGCGATTTGTTTACTTTACATTCGTCGATTCGAAAATATTAATATCGCTGCCTTTGCAGAAGCAGCGTTAATATCGGTTCGCATTTAGGGTTAATTTGACCAAATTTCACTTATTCCGTATGTAAATCTGTCAAATATGATCGCATTGAATAGATTGAGACCCACAAACGCACACTAACCGCCCCGGCTAGCAGTTAAACCTGACTTGAAATCAGGGTAGCTTAGCCGAGGCTACGGTCGGCGGTTAGCGCTACCTCCGATTGGTGCATACCAAATTTTCACATTTAGACGTGCGGGGATACCTTAGCCGCGGTTAAGGCCCTAACCCCGATTGGTGCATACGGGCCCTGATGTAGTCAGTACACACTGTCATGGCTATCACCGACTAGTCAGCGCACACTCACTGTGACATGGCTAACACCTGATGTAGTCAGTACACACTGTCATGGCTATCACCGACTAGTCAGCGCACACTCACTGTGACATGGCTAACACCATATGTAAATATAAACGTCCCTTAAATATGCTGCACCCAGAGCGGGTCCTGCTCGCCATACCTAGCCGAAAGGACGACTAGCAACCTGGTTAATAAAATACCGTTATTGCACGGCCTTAAAACATCCAGCATTGTGTCGACAAGAAGTAACAAGTGTATATACAGTTGTGGTCCCCACCCCCGTGCACTATACATGACGAGACACGATGTAGGCTTCACCCTGGAAGCAACTTAGTGAATAAAAGCATCACCCTCAGTGCAGTGTCCTCAGCCCGCGTATTTAACATTTACAACACTTCGGGTACCCGTGAATGACAAGTGGCGGGTGAGACGACGTCTGACGAGACGCACTCTAGACCTACGACACCAATGGCTGAACGTCGTCCTCAAACTACGCGAAGCATAAATTTGGTCGAGTCAAGCAACAACCTGGAACCTTGGTGGAAAAGCCATCTTAATTATGTATTACACCAAGATATTCACCTTTTTATTATTTAGAAATGCCAAATTTGTGAGTTTATTTTGGATCGATTATTAACTTCAAATAATGATGGGGAGCATTCTAGTCTCCCTTCAAAAACGAATTGACGTCACTTTTAACTTGGTTTACACCAAAAATACTCAATCATAAAGGAATTTGATACAAAAGTTAAGAAATAAAATGTATTTTGATCTATAGGCTGTGTACTGTGTCCGTGTTGTGGTTTTTGATGTGTTATTATGCCTTGTCAGAGATCGTGGAGTATTAGACTAGTTCAGTTAGAACAGGACACAGTACAACTGAGTGAAAGTCTGAGACGCGTACACAAGCAACAAGCCGGGGTGTGGCAGCCATTGGTGCTGGTGGAGAAGGGTGCCGTAGTGGAAGGCACTGTTGTATTGAAGGTCCACACATGGCACTGCGCCGAAATAACACGCGAGTTCAGCTGAAGCCCGCGTCCCACACGAAGGTTAACCACTACTGGGCTGATGTGGTTTCGTCAGTTCCACCCTGGTCCATATGTGCTCTATGTTCTACAGAGTTGTGTTATTTACCAGCATCTCTCAGCTCAGCTGTCACTATATACCTTAATGCCAGTTTATTGCAGATCGGCTGCCATAGCTGGCCTTCACTGTCACTGTCACTGTAGCTACAACAGAACATATCACAAACTACCGTTCACAGATTACACACGGCTGGATGATACAGGTACCATGAGAACCCGCCAGGTGGCTCCACCTGTCGCCGATTCCCTTTTATACCTGGACACTTGCTGTAAATATCTCCCCTACATGTATCTATAATGTACCCACCCTCCCTCACATCTTATACTATACACCATCTCCCCCACATGTATACTATCTCCCCCACATGTGCCTTTAATGTATACTACCTCCCCCACATACTCCCGCTGTGTAAAATTGTAGTAAAAATCATTTTCAACACGTCACATCAGCAATTAATAGCGTATTGTCCAACAGTGCATTGCTTCATTCATCTCACCAGTTTGCCCAATTTTAAAATCGAAATAAATATACCATTTCTAACGGAAGGCGGTGGTGAACCTGATGGCCTGTCTACTCACTTATTTCCATGGTTTCTAATTCATTTTCAGGACCGTGCTGTCCCAAGCCTCTTCCTTTTCATATTGAACTAATGGCAGAACGCTCCCGTGCAATACAAGCAGTAACAGAAAGTGTATATTACATTTAGTTGTACTCAAAATAAAGGAAGCTGTTTAGAACTGGGCAAGTAATAGCGATGCACAATTGTAGCAATTCTATCAACAAATTAAGGAGGCTTGTCTCTTGGACAGCACAGACCAGGCTTGCAAAGTTTGGCCAGAAAGACCCTTGTTTGTAGTTATGAAGCGAGTCAGAGAGGGGCATCGAAATTAACTTAGTCACCAGTCTACACCGGAGAGACGGGCTGGTCAGCAGCCTATACTGCAGAGATGGGCTGGTCACCAGTCTACACTGCAGAGACGGGCTGGTCACTGGCCTACACCGCAGAGACGAGCTGGTCACTGGCCTACACCGCAGAGACGGGCTGGTCACCAGCCTACACTGCAGAGACGGGCTGGTCACCAGCCTACACTGCAGAGAGGGGCTGGTCACCAGCCTACACTGCAGAGAAGGGCTGGTCACCAGCCTACACTGCAGAGATGGGCTGGTCACCAGCCTACACTGCAGAGACGGGCTGGTCACCAGCCTACACTGCAGAGACGGGCTGGTCACCAGCCTACACTGCAGAGACGGGCTGGTCACTGGCCTACACCGCAGAGAAGGGCTGGTCACCAGCCTACACTGCAGAGACGGGCTGGTCACTGGCCTACACCGCAGAGAAGGGCTGGTCACCAGCCTACACTGCAGAGATGGGCTGGTCACCAGCCTACACTGTAGAGACGGGCTGGTCACCAGTCTACACCGGAGAGACGGGCTGGTCACCAGCCTACACTGCAGAGATGGGCTGGTCACCAGCCTACACTGCAGAGACGGGCTGGTCACCAGCCTACACTGCAGAGACGGGCTGGTCACTGGCCTACACCACAGAGATAGGCTGGTCACCAGCCTACACTGCAGAAACGCCTGGTCACTGGCCTACACCGCAGAGAAGGGCTGGTCACCAGCCTACACTGCAGAGAAGGGCTGGTCACCGGCCTACACTGCAGAGACGGGCTGGTCACTGGCCTACACAGCAGAGAAGGGCTGGTCACCGGCCTACACTGCAGAGACGAGCTGGTCACCGGCCTACACTGCAGAGACGAGCTGGTCACCGGTCTACACCAGAGACATGGGCAAGTCACCGGCCTACACCACAGAGAAAAGCTGGTCACCGGCCTACACCGCAGAGCTGGTCAGTATTGTAGATGCTGATGGTGTGTGTGTGTGTCTGTCTGTGTAATCCAGAAGCTGCTGGTTTGACTGCACACACGAGTAGTCTGAAGGCAGGATACCTCACACACCGTGGAGCCCCCTGGTGGAGAGTTGGTGAACTGGTGGGCGCGCCGCTAGTTGGCAGTAGGTGGCGCCACATGAGCACTGCCCTGCGGGCAGACGGCATTCTGTGGGGTCCAACGCGCCACACCACCTGCCCCACACTCAGAGCTGAAAGTAGAAGAGCTTTACTATCTCACATGGGGCACGGTTAATGAGTCAGAGAAGAGATTTACTATCTCACATGGGGCATTGTTAACGAGTAAGAGAATAGCTTTGCTATCTCACATGGGGCACTGTTAAAGAGTCTGAGAAGAGCTTTACTATCTCACAGGGGCGTTGTTAAGGAGTCAGAGAAGAGATTTACTATCTCACATGGGGCACTGTTAACGAGTCAGAGAAGAGATTTACTATCTCACATGGGGCACTGTTAACGAGTCAGAGAAGAGATTTACTATCTCATATGGGACGTTGTGAACGAGTCAGAGAAGAGATTTACTATCTCACATGGGGTGTTGTTAACGAGTCAGAGAACAGATTTACTATCTCACTGCAGTATTTTGAGGGGAGCTGACCCTTAGAGGAGAGCTTCCGTGTATTACGCGACAGCTTTGTCAGTTCATGTAAGTTTGATAGCCAAGTAAGGGCTTTGCTGTCAATGTTGCTGCTTGGCAACAAAGTTGGTTGGATGGTTTTTGGAGTTCTCCGTCCTGGCAACATCTAAGGTCATATCAGGACGGGTTTGGTAACAAGGAGCCATGAGCGGTTCTCGGGGTGTGACTGTATAAACACGCCACACACCAATGAGTGGTGTCACCGCATGTAGGAAGGTGACTGGTGGTGTGTGCTACCTACCACTGTATAAACACACCACACACCAGTGAGCGGTGTCACCGCATGTAGGAAGGTGACAGGCCTGCCCTGACTGGCGGTGTGTGCTACCTACCACTGTATAAACACACCACACACCAGTGAGCGGTGTCATCGCATCGAGGAAGGTGACAGGCCTGCCCTGACTGGCGGTGTGTGCTACCTACCACTGTCCCTCAACCACACGGGTAACCGGCATACTTAATTCTATATAAAAGCCTGTTTAGGAAGGTGACAGGCCTGCCCTGACTGGCAGTGTGTGCTACCTACCACTGTCCCTCAACCACACGGGTAACCGGCATACTTAATTCTTTATAAAAGCCTGTTTAGGAAGGTGACAGGCCTGCCCTGACTGGCAGTGTGTGCTACCTACCACTGCCCCTCAACCACACGGGTAACCGGCATACTTAATTCTATATAAAAGCCTGTTTAGGAAGGTGACAGGCCTGCCCTGACTGGCAGTGTGTGCTACGTACCACTGCCCCTCAACCACACGGGTAACCGGCATACTTAATTCTATATAAAAGCCTGTTTAGGAAGGTGACAGGCCTGCTCTGACTGGCGGTGTGTGCTACCTACCACTGCCCCTCAACCACACGGGTAACCGGCATACTTAATTCTATATAAAAGCCTGTTTAGGAAGGTGACAGGACTGCTCTGACTGGCGGTGTGTGCTACCTACCACTGTCCCTCAACCACACGGGTAACCGGCATACTTAATTCTATATAAAAGCCTGTCTAGGAAGGTGACAGGCCTGCTCTGACTGGCGGTGTGTGCTACCTACCACTGTCCCTCAACCACACGGGTAACCGGCATACTTAATTCTATATAAAAGCCTGTTTAGGAAGGTGACAGGCCTGCTCTGACTGGCGGTGTGTGCTACCTACCACTGCCCCTCAACCACACGGGTAACCGGCATACTTAATTCTATATAAAAGCCTGTTTAGGAAGGTGACAGGACTGCTCTGACTGGCGGTGTGTGCTACCTACCACTGTCCCTCAACCACACGGGTAACCGGCATACTTAATTCTATATAAAAGCCTGTCTAGGAAGGTGACAGGCCTGCTCTGACTGGCGGTGTGTGCTACCTACCACTGTCCCTCAACCACACAGGTAACCGGCATACTTAATTCTATATAAAAGCCTGTTTAGGAAGGTGAGAGGCCTGCTCTGACTGGCGGTGTGTGCTACCTACCACTGTCCCTCAACCACACGGGTAACCGGCATACTTAATTCTATATAAAAGCCTGTTTAGGAAGGTGAGAGGCCTGCTCTGACTGGCGGTGTGTGCTACCTACCACTGTCCCTCAACCACACGGGTAACCGGCATACTTAATTCTATATAAAAGCCTGTTTAGGAAGGTGACAGGCCTGCTCTGACTGGCGGTGTGTGCTACCTACCACTGCCCCTCAACCACGGGGCCTGTTTCAAATAACTAAGCTGTCTATAACAACAAAGTAATGAGCCTTACAAATATTTGACTTAAATATAAGTATTTATCCAGATATTCCAACCAGAACTGTTTCTAACCAATACTCGAATTAGTCTCTAAACGCATGTGTGTTGTTTGTTTGTAAGGGTTATATGTCCTAACAATATCTAAGGTCATATCAGGACGGGTACCGACTTGTAACAGTGTGTAAAATATTCCGATAAAACGCATTGGTGGGGAATGTGAAATAGTCTATAAAGGATTACAAATGGTATATAAAGGTAAACGATGTATAGGGCCAGGTGCATGAATGTATTTATGTAGTTGAGAGCATGGTCAGGCGGTATGCCATATCAGATCCATGTACCACTATATAACAATAAACCTGAGGGTGCAAGCTCTCACTCTACCTTCACTCTTTATACTCTTCCTTTCTCTCCTTGCCTGTATTGATTTCATATAGCCTGCCTACACAACCACAGATGCCAGCCGTCGACTTTAAAAGTGTGCACACTGAGAGAGCAGGCCACCAGCACCATGACTTGATATCCTACTCAATCACATTATCCTGATACTGAGCTAACCAGTCCTTGCCCTATCCTAGTAATGCCGAGCCCAAGGCTAGTAAATGACAAGTAATAATTTTGTTCATTGGATTCGAACTCCTGACCTACCACGCGGGAAACCTGCGCTCTACCGATCTGGCGACTGCGTCTGGTCAAACGCATTTGGTGTTGAACCTGACTCCGGAGTTAAAGCTGCATAGTCCGATAAAAACATCAAATTTTCAAAACCAAAAACGTTATCTAAATTTGATTCTACATATCTAATTTAGATTCTGGCAAACTTATTAAACTTTTGCCGCCACATAGAAGGGAACACTGAAGCAATTTAATATAAGCTGTTACTGCAGAAGCCGACGGTGTCAGAGTGTTGGCCTGCTTGCCAAAACTAATTTAGCATGTTTGCATTTCAAATACCTCAAAGGATAGCCATTAAAAATCAAAGTTACTTCAAACTAAAGTAAGGTAGAGGATAGTGACCAAAATTATATATTTATCTCAGAAAAGATTAGAAACTCAAAACCGTCGGACTATGCAACTTTAAATTTGCGTGAATAAGAATGACAGCTCACCTCGTCTCATGACTTTTGTTGGATGTCGATGCAGTTGAAGTGTAAGTCGACGGGCGACAAGTGGTCGTAGCCACCCTTAGACTTCATCTGACTCTCCACTGTATTTAACTGAAACAACACAAAGCAAAACATTGGCACCAAGTGACAAGTGCTGAAATGAGGTGATGGAATACTCGTGTGAACTGAGCTCTTAAATTGTGACTGAATTTACAGCTAAACATACAATACTAACCACCACTGGGTGTGTGCAAATGTAATTTGTGATACGCAGGAAGTAAGTCATAATGACCTTCAAATAATTAGTGACGCATTGTACACAGTGTAAAGGTAGTGAGCCGTGTGTACAGGTAAGGGCACTATAACAAACTAGCCGTCTTACAGTGAGCCGTGTGTACAGGTAAGGACACTAACAAACTAGCCGTCTTACAGTGAGCCGTGTGTATAGGTAAGGGCACTAACAAACTAGCCGTCTTACAGTGAGCCGTGTGTACAGGTAAGGGCACTAACAAACTAGCCGTCTTACAGTGAGCCGTATGTATAGGTAAGGGCACTAACAAACTAGCCGTCATACAATGAGTCATGTGTACAGGTAAGGGCACTAACAAACTAGCCGTCTTACAGTAAGCTGTGTGTACAGGTAAGGGCACTAACAGACTAGCCGTCTTACAGTAAGACGTGTGTACAAGTAACTACTAACAAACTAGGCATATTACAGTGAGCCGCGTGTACAGGTAAGGGCACTAAGAAACTAGCCGTCTGACAGTGAGCCGTGTGTATAGGTAAGGACACTAACAAAGTACCCGTCTTACAGTAAGCCGTGTGTATAGGTAAGGGCACTAACAAACAAGCCGTCTTACAGTGAGTCATTTGTATAGGTAAGGGCACTAACAAACTAGCCATCTTACAGTGAGCCGTGTTTACAGGTAAATGCACTAACAAACTAGCTGTCTTACAGTGAGTCATGTGTACAGGTAAGGGCACTAACAAACTAGCCATCTTATAGTGAGCCGTGTGTACAGGTAAGGGCACTAACAAACTAGCCGTCTTACAGTTAGTCATGTGTACAGGTAAGGGCACTAACAAACTGGCTGTCTTACAGTGAGCCGCGTGTACAGGTAAGGGCACTAACAAACTAGCCGTCTTATAGTGAGATGTGTGTACAGGTAAGGGCATTAACAAACTAGCCATCTTACAGTAAGATGTGTGTACAGGTAAGGACACTAACAAACTAGCCGTCATACAGTGAGCCATGTGTACAGGTAAGGGCACTAACAAACTAGCCGTCTTACAGTGAGCTGTGTGTACAGGTAAGGGCACTAACAAACTAGCCGTCTTACAGTTAGTCATGTGTACAGGTAAGGGCACTAACAAACTAGCCGTCTTATAGTGAGCCTTGTGTACAGGTAAGGGCACTAACAAACTAGCCGTCTTACAGTTAGTCATGTGTACAGGTAAGGGCACTAACAAACTGGCTGTCATACAGTGAGCCGCATGTACAGGTAAGGGCACTAACAAACTAGCCGTCTTACAGTGAGTCATGTGTATAGGTAAGGGCACTAAGAAACTAGCCGTCTTACACTGAGTCTTGTGTACAGGTAAGGGCACTAACAAACTAGCCGTCTTACAGTTAGTCATGTGTACAGGTAAGGGCACTAACAAACTGGCTGTCTTACAGTGAGCCGCGTCTACAGGTAAGGGCACTAACAAACTAGCCGTCTTGCAGTGAGATGTGCGTACAGGTAAGGGCATTAACAAACTAGCCGTCTTACAGTAAGATGTGTGTACAGGTAAGGGCACTAACAAACTAGCCATCATACAGTGAGCCATGTGTACAGGTAAGGGCACTAACAAACTAGCCGTCTTACAGTGAGCTGTGTGTACAGGTAAGGGCACTAACAAACTAGCCGTCTTACAGTGAGACGTGTCTACAGGTAAGGGCACTAACAAACTAGCCGTCTTACAGTGAGCCGTGTGTACAAGTAACTACTAACAAACTAGCCGTCTTTCAGTGAACCGTGTGTACAGGTAAGGGCACTAACAAACTAGCCGTCTTACAGTGAGCCGTGTGTACAGGTAAGGGCACTAACAAACTAGCCGTCTTAGAGTGAGCCGTGTGTACAAGTAAGGGCACTAACAAACTAGCCGTCTTACAGTGAGCCACGTGTACAGGTAAGGGCACTAACAAACTAGCCGTCTTACAGTGAGCCGTGTGTAGAAGTAAGGGCACTAACAAACTAGCCGTCTTACAGTGAGTCATGTGTACAGGTACGGGCATTAACAAACTAGCCGTCTTACAGTGATTCATGTGTACAGGTAAGGGCACTAACAAACTAGCCATCTTACAGTGAGTCATGTGTACAGGTAAGGGCACTAACAAACTAGCCGTCTTACAGTGAGCCGTGTGTACAGGTAAGGGCACTAACAAACTAGCCGTCTTACAGTGAGCCGTGTGTATAGGTAAGGGCACTAACAAACTAGCCTTCTTACAGTGAGCCGTGTGTACAGGTAAGGGCACTAACAAACTAGCCGTCTTACAGTGAGCCGTGTGTACAAGTAAGGGCACTAACAAACTAGCCATCTTACAGTGAGCCGTGTGTATAGGTAACTACTAACAAACTAGCCGTCTTACAGTGAGCCGCGTGTACAGGTAAGGGCACTAACAAACTAGCCGTCTTACAGTGAGCCGTGTGCACAGATAACTACTAACAAACTAGCCGTCTTACAGTGAGCCGTGTGTATAAGTAACTACTAACAAACTAGCCGTCTTACAGTGAGGCGTGTGTATAGGTAACTACTAACAAACTAGCCGTCTTACAGTGAGCCATGTGTACAAGTAAGGGCACTAACAAACTAGCTGTCTTACAGTGAGCCGTGTGTACAGGTAAGGGCACTAACAAAGTAGCCATCTTACAGTGAGCCGTGTGTATGGGTAAGGGCACTAACAAACTAGCTGTCTTACAGTGAGCCGTGTGTATAGGTAACTATTAACAAACTAGCCGTCTTACAGTAAGCCGCGTGTACAGGTAAGGGCACTAACAAACTAGCCGTCTTACAGTAAGCCGTGTGTATAGGTAAAGGCACTAACAAACTAGCCGTCTTACAGTGAGACGTGTGCACAGGTAAGGGCACTAACAAACTAGCCGTCTTACAGTGAGCCTTGTGTACAGGTAACGACTAACAAACTAGCCATCTTACAGTGAGCCGTGTGTACAGGTAAGGGCACTAACAAACTAGCCGTCTTACAGTGAGACGTGTGTACAGGTAAGGGCACTAACAAACTAGCCGTCTTACAGTGAGCCGTGTGTACAGGCAAGGGCACTAACAAACTAGCCGTCTTACAGTTAGTCATGTGTACAGGTAAGGGCACTAACAAACTAGCCATCTTACAGTGAGTCATGTGTACAGGTAAGGGCACTAACAAACTAGCCATCTTACAGTGAGCCGTGTGTACAGGTAAGGGCACTAACAAACTAGCCATCTTACAGTGAGCTGTGTGTACAGGTAAGGGCACTAACAAACTAGCCGTCTTACAGTGAGTCATGTGTACAGGTAAGGGCACTAACAAACTAGCCGTCATACAGTGAGCCGTGTGTATATAGGTAAGGGCACTAACAAACTAGCCGTCTTACAGTGAGCCGTGTGTATATAGGTGAGGGCACTAACAAACTAGCCGTCTTACAGTGAGACGTGTGTACAGGTAAGGGCACTAACAAACTAGCCGTCTTACAGTGAGCCGTGTGTACAGGTAAGGGCACTAACAAACTAGCCGTCTTACAGTGAGCCGTGTGTACAAGTAAGGGCACTAACAAACTAGCCGTCTTACAGTGAGCCATGTGTACAGGTAAGGGCCCTAACAAACTAGCCGTCATACAGTGAGTCATGTGTACAGGTAAGGGCACTAACAAACTAGCCGTCTTACAGTGAGCCGCGTGTACAGGTAAGGGCACTAACAAACTAGCTGTCTTACAGTGAGCTGTGTGTATAGGTAAGGGCACTAACAAACTAGCCGTCTTACAGTGAGCCGTGTGTATAGGTAAGGGCACTAACAAACTAGCCGTCATACAGTGAGCCGTGTGTACAGGTAAGGGTACTAACAAACTAGCCGTCTTACAGTGAGCCGTGTGTACAAGTAAGGGCACTAACAAACTAGCTGTCTTACAGTGAGTCATGTGTACAGGTAAGGGCACTAACAAACTAGCTGTCTTACAGTGAGCCGTGTGTACAGGTAAGGGTACTAACAAACTAGCCATCTTACAGTGAGCCATGTGTACAGGTAAGGGCACTAACAAACTAGCCGTCTTACAGTGAGCCGTGTGTACAGGTAAGGGCACTAACAAACTAGCCGTCTTACAGTGAGCAGTGTGTACAGGTAAGGGCACTAACAAACTAGGCATCTTACAGTGAGCTGCGTGTACAGGTAAGGGCACTAACAAACTAGCCGTCTTACAGTGAGCCGTGTGTACAGGTAAGGGCACTAACAAACTAGCCGTCTTACAGTGAGCCGTGTGTATAGGTAAGGGCACTAACAAACTAGCCATCTTACAGTGAGCCGCGTGCACAGGTAAGGGCACTAACAAACTAGCCGTCTTACAGTGAGCCGTGTGTATAAGTAAGGGCACTAACAAACTAGCGGTCTTACAGTAATCTGTGTGTACAGGTAACTACTACCATTAACAAACTAGCCGTCTTGCAGTGAGCTGTGTGTATAGGTAATGACTAACATTAACAAACTAGCCGTCTTACAGTGAGCCATGTGTATAGGTAACGACTAACATTAACAAACTAGCCGTCTTACAGTGAGCTGTGTGTATAGGCAACGACTAACATTAACAAACTAGCCATCTTACAGTGAGCCGTGTGTATAGGTAACTACAAACATTAACAAACTAGCTGTCTTACAGTGAGCTGTGTGTATAGGTAACGACTAACATTAACAAACTAGCCGTCTTACAGTGAGCTGTGTGTATAGGTAACGACTAACATTAACAAACTAGCCGTCTTACAGTGAGATGTGTGTATAGGTAACGACTAACATTAACAAACTAGCTGTCTTACAGTGAGCTGTGTGTATAGGTAACGACTAACATTAACAAACTAGCCGTCTTACAGTGAGATGTGTGTATAGGTAACGACTAACATTAACAAACTAGCCGTCTTACAGTGAGCTGTGTGTATAGGTACCAACAATACGTGGCACCGGGTGCTTTGTGTTTGTGGGTGTTGCCCACTGTTGAGACGTCACCTTGGCAGGTGCCCATTTCTCGGTGCCACGATCACAATGAATACAAGACACTCTTGCACAGGGCCCGACCCACCCTTCTGCACACCCCTAGCCACCCCCACCCCACTCCACCCCCACCCCCACCCACCACAAGGGGTGCTGACAACCACCAGCCCACCACTCCACACAGCTTTCTGGTCGGCCGAATGACACTAGTGCCATGCGAAAACACTAGAATGTAGCTTTATAGTAAACTGTGAAGTAGCTGTGTCCACGTGCAGTGTGGTGGCGCGTGCTGGTAGCCTGGTAGTGGTGGAGTGGTTCACACGCAGCCCGTTTGAAACATGCCGCTCCTCGCCACGACTTTTGCATATCTACCCGTATTCAGGCCTATCCAGTATAATAAGTATTACACCAGGCCATACCTAGGGAGGTGAGGCCTCACAGACAGGGCATCCAGCCCCCCCCCCCCCCACACACACACCAGTGTAGGGCATCACATACAGGGCCAGCAGCCTCCAC
>JASIRB010003231.1:72150-87216 GCA_030323885.1 Branchipolynoe longqiensis
ACACCGTGACCTCATTGCTGCCATCAGTGTCAACACCGGAATGTTTACCAATCTCGGCTTTCGTGAATTCACAATGAATATTGCCAAAGTCAGTAGCTTCAGTAATCACCGAGATGGTCGTACCCTTCTGCAACCTAAATGTATAACGATTCGGATTAAACACAGGAACAACTGAGTCTAAGGGACTCCATACAAGCGTATTTTGACCACTCATTCCCAGCTCATGCAATTCTGAGACCAAAGGTTCAAACAGGCTCTGGTGGTTTCCATCGACCCCTACAGCTGTAATCTTAACATCATAACTGGTCAACGCCACAATGTGAACGCCTTGTGCAACTGCAGACACAGTCTGACTGTCGCGACACAGCTCACACCGCACTGTTAGGCGGTACAGATATTGAAGATACAGGATGCTAGCCTTGCGCAGCTCACAACCGTAATACTCCAAAAATTCCGCACCAAAAATACCATCCTCTGAAATATCAGAAACAGTAGGGGCATAATGAAAAATTTCCCCCCCCGATATCCAGAGACAGTATGGCTTGTCTGTACTGCTTGAGTGGTGCACCAGTGATGGTGACTGGCTTCACGCTATTAGCAAAAAACACCTTGTCACCATCCAACTTATCGAAGAATTTCCCTCCAACACATCTGACTGTAGCCCCACTGTCTACTAAGAAATATCCGATAATCCCTCTAACGCTCACTCTCACATACCACCGTTTTGCGTCCAGAGTCCAGAAATTTGGATGGGGGATTGCAGACCTACAGTGTGACATTTCTTTCTTCTAAACCCCCTAGGAGGATTAAAATCTGATCCATCTACATATCTAACGTAGATACTCATGTACTTATTAAGCACTAATGCCACATAGAAGGGAATACCAAGTCAATATAATAGAACGTGTTACTGCGGAAACTGATGGTGTCACAGTTTTGACATACTTGCCTAAATTACTTAGGAATGTTTGCACTTGAAATATCTCAAAAGTTCACCGATTAAAAATATAAGTCACTTCAAACTAAATTAATGTAGATCATAATGATCAATCTAATATATTTTTCTCAGAAATTGACAAAAACTCAAAACCATCAGACTATGCAACTTGAAGGTTGGGGGGGACATCATACACTTAACATCTGGTGAGAATATCATAGATGGTGGGGTTGTCAGATATATATGTCAACACTAAAATGACAAATTCAATCAATGTAGAACAAGTTTTCACTTCTACAAAAGGTTTATATAATATTGTTGTGGACACCATTTCTATATTAATAAATGTCTATTTACTTGTTGTCATGCAGTTTTCACCACAGAATGTGCTGCAGGTTTTACCAATGTATCCTGCGGCACATTTATCATTCGGACAGCTGCCATCAAGTATGTGACAATCAGCCTGATTGAGGCAATGGCATTTGGCACTACATCCTATGCCAAAATAACCACTTTCACATAGTGCTGAAAATATAAAATGAATATGTTAGATTATAGATAATGACAGGTATCTTAACAATTCACATCTACAAATGCTAAAGAAAACTACATTTGGTGCATGAGAAGCAGTGAGCAGGCATATGGTGTTAGTCATTGTACATGTTACAAATAACATGGGTAATTCTCGGGGTGGGAGAACGATGACTTTCTCATAAAGCTAAGCACTGACACCACCTGTGCCGCCAGCTCTCGCATTGTGAGAACACTACCATCCATACTGAGCCTACCCGGTCAGCAGCAGCCGAAATATGGTGGCACTACCTAGCTTAACTGCCCGATTCAAACTTGACACAGACTCAGTAACCTGATTATTTCCCACCAACGCCAATGGTCACGTGACCATCGCGTCCCCACTAGCCTAAGAGCAGCCGAACGATCAGCACCAGAGCAGCCGAACGATCAGCACCACACCTAGCGTCCTCTTCATCGCAAATCTGACACGCTACGGCACGGCACGCGAAGCAACGACGACGAAAAATGGCGCCAGCAAGAAAATCAACTCGCAACCCTCCGGCCCTCGCGGCGGCGACAGACAGGACCCCGAATCAGCACCGGCAGCAGGGACAGCCCAGGACGGTGCCCCGACAGGTGGCCCCGTGGGTGGAGCACACACCGGTCGCCTGAGCTGCCCTGACAGGTGGCCCCGTGGGTGGAGCACACACCGGTCGCCTGAGCTGCTCGCCGTGCCCCGAGGCGACTGTCAGCGGAGCGGGCCACGTCGGAGGTGGTGGCTGCCACACTGGGGCCGCTGATGCCCGAGGCCGCCGCAGAGCAGGAAGATCACAGACACGATGCTGGACGCCATGCAGAATGTGATCACATCCCAATTCTATGACTTCGGTCAGACATCGTAAACCGCATCGAGGCACTGGAGACCGGGCCCCAAGGGGTGAGGGACTGAGCACCCAGTAGTGCGGCAGGTGGACTGGCTGCCGACGGGTTCAGCATGCCTCGCCAGGTGGCGACAATGGCGATCGACTCAAACTGCATCCCGGTGGCCAGGACACCGGTGCCGCGACGCCTGTGGGCCGACTACAGCGAGGTGACGACGATCATCGACACCGACGAGGCGATGGGCAGAGAACACCATTACGAAAGGATCGCCATGTCAGGCCCCCCGAAACGGTACCGGTCGTGCAACTCAACAGACGACGAGCAAGATTGTGAGCCGAACGACGTTTTCACAGAACTCCTGGCGGCAGCGGGCAACGACCTGGGCCGCAAACGAGGTAAAAACGCACGTTTATCCCATAGCTATCTGATCAGAGGAGACAGGCGGGAAATGGTGAGCATGGGAGAGGCCACATGGTCGGAGTATCTGGTGGCTCCGTGCAGAATGCGGAAGGATGCCACCATTTGTGGTGTTCTCTGTGGCAGAGTGGTTAGAGTGTCTGACTTTTTTCTAGGTCGGACTCCTAATCTGAAGGTCAGTGGTTCGATTCCCCGTGCCCCCACCTGCCAATTTGGATTTCCGCCACTGTGTATAACTTACAGCGTCATCAAAGGCCAGTTGCTCTCATACCATGTCCTTTGGGTCGGTAGAAGTGTAGGCTCAGGCTTTCTATCAACAAACTGTCTAATGATGAAAACAAGTCTATTCAGACTTATCCATGATAGGCAGTATAAATCTTCAAGAAACAAAAAATTCCCACCAACAGGAAGCCGTAGTTGATCGAGGGTATTCACCAGCTAGCAACCATGACACAGACAATGGACTGGCCGACGTGCAAACTATGGTCTGAGCAGGTGTTCGCAATGATCGAAGATGGTAGACTCTACTACCGCTCATCTGGGCAGACGCGTATGCGATCAAAGATATGCTACGAGACGCCATCTCGGTGGGCCACAGAATTAGCCCGACTGCAATGGGTAAATTCCACCATGCAACCAGAATGACCGCAGGACTGGGTGCCAGCTACCAGAACCACAACAGCAGTGTGGCAGGGCTCAACGAATACAAAACAGACTACAACCGCGAGGTGGACGGGAAGCCATGCCATCCGTGGAACTTGGCGAATGACTGCGGTTTCCCCAGCTCACACGGCAAAATGCCCGACAAGAAACTCCATATCTGTGCGTGGTGCACCAACAAGTACGCCTGGACCAACCCGCATCAGGAAAAAGTCTACCTAAACAAAAGACAGCAGCAACAGGAGCCGGATTTTTAATCTGCGGCTCCGAGCCTCGGGATGCATCACCGGAACGGTAGCCGCCCGAACAACACATGATGCAACAACCCGAGCACCACGTGGCAAGCAGATCACCACGGCATGCACCAGACATGGGAACAATGAGCAACACGGGCGGGGAGGGCGGGTGCCGTGCGGCACAGAAACCACAACACCAATGGAGGGCGATGACGGTGAGTACGACACACCGTTCAGCATAACAGAGGAGGAAGGAGACTCCCCTGCACACAGCCACAAAAGCGATAACGGCCAAGAACACCAAGGGACAGGTGAGACTGGTAGGAGGAAATTCACATTTAAACCAATAAGAGCGCGTAAATCGATGGCCGAGAGGGGACAGGCCGCCCCAAAACATGAGAGACCGGATAACGAAGCCACACTGGAAAAACTTACCTGTGCCTTCACCCAAGTGACAACAGGAGGAGGCACCGGTGCGGACGGCAAAAAATCCACTGACAGACCCAGAAGTATAAGAATACAACTAGAAAAGGAAGAACACAAAAAGGAGCTCTTCCAAAAAAAAGAAAACACTACATATGAAAAAAAAACTATGAAAAGGTAATGATCAGGCCTGTCAGGACAGAAAACGAAATTCTGAATGAAAAAATGGTGCAGCAAATATCAGAAGTCATGCCCGGCCAATAGAAACGCCAAACCAAACGCTTTGTGGAGCGAACTCGTCCAAAGTGGGTGGCTGTAGAATGCCCATGGCAAAACATCAATACATCATCGCGCAACCCAAATGGCATGATGATCTGCAGGCGACTGTGTAGCTCTGCTCCCACTACTTTCCACCTGCAGAGGACACCATCACGCAGTTCTAGCAGGTCCCATTGATTTACAATCTTGCGAGTTTCTGCATTCTCCACCGCCAGCTCCTCACGCAAAGGCTTAGAGCGGCCCTCCTCCAGCCACCTGATTATACGCAGTATGGAGGAGTCTTGGTGCTGCGCCAGATGCACCTCGCATAATGTCCATAGTTCATCATCATCTATTTCCGCCAGACGCATCGCAGATATAGCTGCGAGCACACAATTATACGCGCTGCAGACAGTGCAGTCACTCCGCCCACACTTGCGAACCGGCATCCTACTCAGGCTGTATGCGTTGATATGATCCACGCCCTTCCTGTAGACAATGTGCTCGTTCGTCACACCGTATTCAGACAGGCTGGCCAACCAGCGCCCCATCATCTCCTCGGCCTCCTTGAAATTCAATAGCCACCGAAGAGAGTGATGATCCATCCAGATAATAAAATCCGACCCCACCAGAAAGTGCTTCCATTTCCTGCTATACATGATGATAGCCATCAACTCCCTTTTCGTCACGCAGTAGTTCTGCTGTGCTTTATTAAGTTTATTACTAGCAAAAGACAGCGGGACCTCCACCCCATCCTGAACCTGACTTAAAACCCTGATGCATCTGTGTCCAGAATAAATCGCCCCACCGCTCGCGGATAGCGTAGCACCGGGGTCTGAGTGAAGGCTCGTTTCAGGCCCAGAAATGCCTCCCCCTGAGCCTCGCCCCACACAAATTTTACTTTCTTCGCGGTGCCGACCAATTCCTGCGGTGGCACAGCCAACTGCGCAAAATCAGCAATGAAATCGCGGTAGTAAGACACAAACCTGAGGAACGATCTAACCTCCTTCATATCCTCAGGCCTGGGCCACCCCGCAATCGCAGAGAGTTTCTCCGGGTCCACTTTAATTCCCCTTGCAGAAACGATGCGCCCTAGGTACTGTGTCTCCCGCCTAAAAAGCGTAGTTAGAGGCCTTGAGCTGGTGAACTCCACGGGAAGTCACTGCTCTTTATCACCCCACTATCTAACAGCTTATGCATCTCTGTCTCCAGTGCATCTTTTTTAGAATGCACAAAGTGCCGATCCTAAAAGCGGTGGCATCGCCTACATCGATGCCATGCTTAACCACCTCAGTCCAGCTCAACGTCTCACCAGGAACTGCGAAAACTTGAAAATTATTTTCTAGAAATCTCACTACCTGAGAGTGTTCAGACTCTGTGCCCACCTCGCAACCCATAGCTAACGGTACAAGATAAGCAGGCAGGCTGTCACTCAGGGCCTGAGGCACCTCCAGGGGTGCCATGCACTCCTCTGTCGTACCAAAGGTAACCATATCAGATACGTTCCCCTGCGCCACAATGCCCACTTCCCCTCTACTACTCACAACAGTAGAGGGACCAATTAACTGTGTCGCCCGCGCCTGCGCGAACAGCAAATCAGGCCAGCCTGTACCCCAGTTACCTGATAACTGCGAACAGCTGACCGCGCAACACTGCCCACCCCAACCTCGGTCACCGCGACAACTACCTGCACAGCTAAACCCGTGACCTTATTGCTGCGAGCAGTGTCAACACCGGAATGTTTACCTATCTCGGCTTTCGTGAATTCACAATGAATATCGCCAAAGTCAGTGGCTTCACTAATCACCGAGATGGTCGTACCCTTCTGCAACTTGAATGTATAATGATTCGGATTAAACACAGGCACAACTGAATGTAGGGACTCCACACAAGCGTATTTTGACCACCCATTCCCAGCTCATGCAATTCTGAGACCAGGCTCTGGTGGTTTCCGTCGACCCCTACAGCTGTAATCTTAACATCTTAACCAGTCAATGCCACAATGTGAATGCCTTGTGCAACTGCAGACACAGTCTGACTGTCGCGACACAGGTCACACTGCACCATTAGGCGGAACAGATATTGAAGATACAGGCTGCCAGCCTTGCACAGCTCACAACCGTAATACTCCAAAAATTCCACACCCAAAATACCATGCTCTGAAATATCAGAAACAGTAGGGGCATAATGAAAAATTCCCCCCCCCCCCCGATATCCAGAGACAGTATGGCTTGTCTGTACTGCTTGAGTGGCGCACCGGTGACGGTGACTGGCTTCACGCTATTAGCAAAAAACTCATTGTCACCATCCAACTTATCGAAGAATTTCCTTCCAACACATGTCACGGTAGCCCCACTGTCTACTAAGAAATATCCGATAATCCCTCTAACGCTCACTCTCACATACCACCGTTTTGCGTCCAGAGTCCAAAAATTTGGATGTGGGATTGCAGACCTACAGTGTGACATTTCCTTCTTCTTTACCCCTAGGAGGATTAAAATCTGATCCATCTACATATCTAACTTAGATACTCATGTACTTATTAAGCACTATTGCCACATAGAAGGGAATACCAAGTCAATTTAATAGAACGTGTTACTGCAGAAGCTTATGGTGTCAGAGTTTTGACATACTTGCCTAAATTACTTAGGAATGTTTGCGCTTCAAATATCTCAAAAGCTTGGCAATTAAAAATATAAGTTACTTCAAACTAAATTAATGTAGATCATGATGATCAATCTAATAGATTTATCTCAGAAAATGAGAAAAACTCAAAACCATCAGCCTATGCAACTTGAAGGTCGGGGGAACACCCTACACTTAACATCTGGTGAGAATATCATGGATGGCGGGGTTGTTAGATATATATGTCAACATTAAAATGACAAATTCAATCAATGTAGAACAAGTTGTCACTTCTACAAAAGGTTTATATAATATTGTTGTGGACAACATTTCTATATTAATAAATGTCTATTTACTTGTTGTCATGCAGTTTTCACCACAGAATGTGCTGCAGGTTTTGCCCATGTATCCTGTGGCACATTTATCATTCGGACAGCTGCCATCAAGTATGTGACAATCAGCCTGATTGAGGCAATGGCATTTGGCACTACATCCTATGCCAAAATAACCACTTTCACATAGTGCTGAAAGTATAAAATGAATATGTTAGATTATAGATAATGACAGGTATCTTAGCAATTCACAATTAAAAATGCAAAAGAAAACTACATTTGGTGCATGAGAAGCAGTGAGCAGGCATATGGTGTTAGTCATTGTACATGCTACACATAACATGGGTAATTCTCGGGGTGGGAGAACAACGACTTTCTCATAAGGCTAAGCACTGACACCACCTGTGCCGTCCCCTGTCGCATTGCGAGAACACTACCATCCATACTGAGCCTACCCGGTCAGCAGCGGCCAAAATATGGTGGTGCCACATAGCGTGACTGCCCGAATTAAACTTGACACAGACTCAGTAACCTGATTATTTCTTGGTCACGTGACCATCGCATCCCCACTAGCCTAAGAGAGCTCACTTAACACGCAGCAGCCGAATGATCAGCACCACACCGAGCGTCCTCTTCATCGCAAATCCGAGACGAGACGACACGCTACGGCATGGCACACGACGCAACGACAATAAAAAATGGCACCAGCAAGAAAATCAACTCGCAGCATGGCCCCCACGGCGGCAACAGATGGGACCCCCACACCGGCAGCGGGGACGGCCCAGCATGGTGCCCCAACAGGCAGTCCCATGGGTGGAGCACCCACTGGTCACCCGAGCTACTCACCGGGCCCCGAGGCGGCCGGCGGCGGAGCGGGGCATGCCGGAGGTGGCAGCCACCATGCTGGGGCTGCTGTCGCCCGAGGCCGCCATGGAGCAGGAAGATCACAGGTAGGACACGATGCTGGATGCCATGCAGAATGTGATGGCATCCCAATTCCATGACTTTTGGTCAGACATCGTAAACCGCATCGAGGCATTGGAGACCGGACCCACGTGGGGAGGGACTGAGCACCCAGCAGCGCGGCAGGCAGACCGTCCACCAACGGGTTCAGCACGCCACATGGTGACAACGGCGATCGACTCAAACTGCATCCCGGTGACCAGGACCCCGGTCACGATGCCCGTGGGTCGACTACAGCGAGGTGACGACGATCATCGAAACCGACGAGGCGATGGGCAGAGAAGACCACTATGAAAGGATCGCCACGTCAGGCCCCCCGAAACGGTTCCGGTAGTGCAACTCAACAGATGACGAGCAAGAACGTGAGCCGAACGACGTTTTCACGGAACTGCTGGTGGCAGCGGAGACAGCCCTGGGCCGCAAACTAGGTAAAAACGCACGTTTACCCCATAACTATGTGATCAGAGGAGACAGGCGGGAAAAGGTCTACATGGGAGAGGCCATGTGGTCAGAGTATCTGGCAGCTCTCTGCAGATTGTGGAAGGACGCCACCATTCCCGCCAACTGGAAGCCGCAGTTGATCGAGCACATTCACCAGCTAGCAACCATGGCACAGACATGGGACCGGCTGACGTGCAGACTATGGTCTGAGTGGGTGTTCACAATGATCCAAGATGGTACACTACTGCTTATCTGGGCCGACGGGTACATGATCAAAGATGTGCAACGAGATGCCATCGTGCTGAGCAACAGAATTAGCCTGACTGCAGCAGATAAATTCCACCATGCAACCAGAACGACCGCAGGACTGGGTGCTAGCTACCAGAACCACAACAGCAGCGTGGCAGTCCTCAATGAATACAAAACAGACTACAACCGCGAGGTGGACGGGAAGCAATGCCATCCGTGGAACTGGGGGAATGACTGCGGTTTCCACAACTCACAAGGCGAAATGCCCAACAAAAAACTCCATATCTGCGGACCAACCCGCATCAGGAAAAAGTCTGAACGGTTTCTGGAGATGAAGGCAGCTCAGGCTGGAGTGGCAAACACAGCCATGCAGCAGGAACAGGAGCCGGATTTTTAATCTGCAGCTCCGAGCCTCGGGATGCATCACCGGAACGGGAGCCGCTGGAACAACACACGATGCAACAACCCGAGCACCACGTGGCAAGCAGATCACCATGGCATGCACCAGTCAACGATCAACATGGGCAAGGAGGGCAGGTGCCGGCGCAGCACAGAAACCACAACGCCAATGGAGGGCGATGGAGGCGAGTATGACACAACGTTCAGCATAACAGAGGAGGAAGGGGACCCACCTGCACACAGCCACAAAAGCGATACTGGCCAAGAACAGCAACGGGCAGGTGAGACTGCTAGGAGGAAATTCACATTTAAACCAATAACAGCGCGCAAACCAACGGCCAAGAGGTGACAAGCCGCCGGAAAACACGAGAGACCGGATAACAAAGCCACTCCGGAAAAACTGACCGGTGGCTTCACCCAAGTGACACAATGTGGAGGCACCAGCGCTGGACTGGGAGAAACAACATGGCCGACGCCACGTGCGCAGATGGGCACCGCCATCTTGGATGCTTGTGACGTCACACCGAGAGACTCTCGCGCACAGCGAGGCATCATGAGAGAGGGAACCAGCGAGTGGGGCAGGCCGGAAACAAGATGGCCGAACGAAAACATAAACAATGGAAAGCAAACCGACCAACACCCGAGCCAGACGGCGGGCAACAGTAGCGAAGCGAGCCAAGCGGATGGAGGTAGCCCAAACCACAGCCAAGCAACACAGCGGGGCGAGGGCGAGGGCGACGAGACAACAAAAAATGAAAGGGAGAACAGAAATGAACACACAAACGCAACCGGCTCCGGGGAGACGGGTCAGGATGGGACATGCCAACGCCCACCCCACCATCCCCGACCGAGTACGCCGCCACTCTGAACGAGTTCTGGCCCCACCCAGTGGAAGCGCAGTGGGGATAATATGGCCAGCAGAAGGAAACATACAACGCCATCAGATCAACGTGAAAAAGATGCATGCCTTCATGATGCGACATCTGCGTTCAATCATGAGGCTAACCTGGAAGGACAAAGTGACAAATACGGAAATACTCGAACGGACGGGGCTGCCCTCTATGGAAGATCTTCTGATCAAAAAGAATCTCGGGTGGACTGGACACCTCATGAGGATTTCATCAGACAGGCTACCAAAGCAGATCCTCTATTCTCAACTGGGGGGGTGGGTGGGTGGGGTGGGGGGTGGGGGGGTGGGGGTGAGTGGGTGGGGGGCCCACTCCAGCACCCACTACTACGGCCAGGTGTACCCAGATGACATAAGGAACGGCACAACCAACATCACCCACCTGGAGGCAACAAACCTGATTGTTGCTCTGAAAGCACCCGCGCCCCCACACCCCGACCGCTACAGAATCGTCATTAACACTGACAACGAGGCAAGCCAGAGGGTCCTCTTGTCAGGGGTAGGCAGGGACGAGGTGCTCACGAAGTATGGCAGGGAGATATGGCTGTACGCTGTGAATGCGTCATGCCAGGTGGAAATCGTCCACAAGCCGGGCAAAGAACTGGTGCTCGCAGATGCCCTGAGCCTACGCTGCTTTGACCACACAGCCAGCGGGAGGGCCGAAAAGATATGTGAGAGTAGGGGGGCTGATAGACATGACCTGGTGGCATATATAGCGGAACTAAATGGTGAGCTCGCTTCCCCGGGGGCGGTACTAAACTACCTCAGTGGGGCACACACCTGGCTGCAGTTGATGGGTGAGGCAACCGAAATATTTGACTCGTACCAGGTCGCACTGATGAAGTGAGGAGTCCAGAGACTATCGACACACAGACCGAGACAAGCGCCACCCATCACCCCGACACAGCTTAGACGGGTGGTGGCGGTCCTGCGGAGCTCGGGTCGGTGGGTCCAAGTGCTGTGAGTCCAAGCCGCGGACATCACACAGCACCACGACGGCCCTCGGATCAGGGTGAACTTGACCAAGACCAGATGGCGCCCCGGTCAGGCCCTAATCATCACCATCCCCCTGCTCAGAGTGGGAGCTGAGTGCTGCATTACCGCAGCGTGTCGTCACGACATCCACGCCACCCCACCGCCCCTGGCAGGGCCGGCATTTGTCCTGCCCAGTGGCGGGCTCCTCTAGCCGGCCACCCTCCTGGCTGCCCTCCGACTGGCACTGGCCATGACGGGGGTCGCTGATCCAGCTGCCTGCACCCTCCACAGCCTCCGAAGGGATGGGGCCCAGGGGGGGAAAAGAAATCTGGCGATGGGGAAAGGGGGGGGAAGGTCTGGTACCTACTGACAAGAAAACTGGAAAACGCCAAAAATTGAACACTCCGAACCACTAACCACTAACCACTAATAATGAAACTTAATGCAATAGAAGAAATAGAATAAAACTCACTAAGTACTGACACCGCCTGTGCTGCCCCCTCTCGTATTACGAGAACATACTGACCCTACCCGGACAGCAGCGGCTGAAATATTGTGGAGCCACATAGCGGGGACTGCCCGAATCAAACTTGACACAGACTCAGTAACCTGATTATTTCCCGCCAACGCCAATATAAAATGAATATGTTAGATTATAGATAATGACAGGGATCTTAACAATTCACATCTAAAAATGCTAAAGAAAACTACATTTGGTGCATGAGCAGCAGTGAGCAGGCATATGGTGTTAGTCATTGTACATGTTACGCGTAACATGGGTAATTCTCCAGGTGGGAGAACGATGACTTTCTCATAAAGCTACGTACTGACACCACCTGTGGCGCCCCCTGTCGCATTGTGAGAACACTACCATCCATACTGAGCCTACCCGGTCAGCAGCAGCCGAAATATGGTGGCACTACCTAGCTTAACTGCCCGATTCAAACTTGACACAGACTCAGTAACCTGATTATTTCCCGCCAACGCCAACGGTAACCTGACCATCATGTCTCCGCTAGCCTAAGAGAGGTCACTTAACCCGCAGCAGCCGAACGATCAGCACCACACCGAGCGTTGACCCACCCAACCCCACACTGCTAGAACAGGCAGTAGCGGTAGGGTTGAGGGTTCGGCTCACGACCATTGACAATGCCTTGAGTTTGAGTCGATGCGCACGGCTGAAACTGGCAGGGAGCTGAAACTGCGACACCGGCGCACCTGGCCTGGAATTGACCCGGGCGGGGAAGGGATGTGCAGCTGGGGGCAAAAGAACATCTGGCGATGGGGAAAGGGGGGAGGAAGTTCTGGTACCTACTGACGAGAACACTGGAAAACCCCGAACATTGAACACTCCGAACCACTAACCACTAATAACAAAACTTAATGCAATAGAAGAAATAAAATAAAACTCCACACTATTACGCTCGCTCTCCCGTCTCATGAATTAGAGACATCAATATAACTTGTGACTTTTAATTTATTGATAGAAGGTATCTTTGTTTTTATTCTCCATTTTTTAAAGTCAAATAAGGCAATTCAAGATATAATGTTTTCAACACAAGATGCAAGTGGCTTGTACATTGTGTAGTCCAGCACACACAGCGCATGCTAAGTACAAATATGCATAGCTGAAGATATGATAAGTATGCCTACCTGTACATTGGCCAGTAATGTCATTACAGGAGTAGTCACAGCTGCAGGCAGAACGACAATCCTCACCCCACCGCCTATTCCCACATGCTGAAATAGTGAAATGACAATTAAAGTTGCTGATGAAATTATATATATATTTTTTAACCGTCTACCTAGATATAATCCTACATATCATACTTCGATATTAGTATCGTCATTCATCATTTCTCTCAGGCTCCACACCCTTATGAACATTAAACTTACTGGCTTTGAGATAACCTAGTTAAAGCTGCGTACTCTGATGAACGCATCAACTTTTGGAAACCATAACATTTATCTAAGATTAAGATTAAGATTGATTTATTTCCACATGATCATTGTACATACAAGCTGATATTTATGTATCATGTATCATTTATGTAATGTTTCGTATGAAAAAGGAGAAAGCAGAAGAACAATACTTATGAGGCGCTTTCCCCAGTTAAAAATAACACATATACATTGCGAGTACAATAAAAATAATAAATTTTAAAATTGAAAGTAGAAAGTATATTACCTTTAATAGTGTAACTGAGACTTCATTGTTTATATATTAGACTACTATGTATTTTCACTCCGGTAAAGATTAAAGATTTTCTTTTTATACATTCATTGAAACATATATATGTTCAGGTGCAAAACTCTGTAAATGCCATTCCGAAAATTGAATTAAAATAACAGATTTGTACATGAGGGTAATATCAATTCTCACCAATTCCACATTTCTAGTGATACAATAGTTATATAGCAATGAACAACAAAATAGAAATACAAAAAAATTAACCTTTTGAAGGTTTGAACTCCGACGTTTATCTCAATTTTTGGATTGGTGTTTAGAGGGTTTTGAACCTAAACTCCTCATATGTTCTTTGAACATTTAATATTATTATCGAGCGAATTCCACATTTTTATACCATGCATTGAGACTTTAAGGTCGTTCTTGCAAATACTT
The DNA here is from genome assembly GCA_030323885.1 of Branchipolynoe longqiensis. NCBI lineage: Eukaryota > Metazoa > Annelida > Polychaeta > Phyllodocida > Polynoidae > Branchipolynoe > Branchipolynoe longqiensis. Next base: position 85,991 of record JASIRB010003231.1, read on the forward strand.
GTCTTAGATTGTTACTCTGCCGTGTATCATGGCTACTATCTGAACTTATTTTGAGTAATGACTGTAGATTTGTTAGCAGTATTTGATTTATTATACCAACAACCATAATAATAATTATTGAGTATTGGTCTAGATTTGATTCTATATATCCAACTTAGATACTGGTGTACTTATTAAGCATATTTGGTACCACACGGAAGGGAATACTGAGTCAATTTGATAGAACCTGTGGTGGAGATTATTGTTGTGGGAGTTGAAGTGGTGGAGTTGGTCGTATAGGCGTATGGTAGATGTGCTGGAAGTGGTAGAAGTGGTGGTGGTGGTAGTAGTGGAGGTGACCGTGGAGGTGGTGGAGGTGGTGGTTGATGTAGTGGTAGCGGTGGAGGTGATGGGAGGTGGTGGTGGAGGTGGTCGTGGAGGTAGTGGTATGGGTACATGGTGGAGGTGGTTGTAGTGTTGCATGGTGGGGGCTGTGTTAGTGGTACAGGTGGTGGTGGTATTGGTGTATGGTGGTGGTGGTGGTATTGGTGTATGGTGGTGGTGGTGGTATTGATGTATGGTGGTGGTGGTGGTATTGATGTATGGTGGAGGTGGTGGTATTGGTGTATGGTGGCAGTGGTGGTATTGGTGTATGGTGGAGGTGGTGGTATTGGTGTATGGTGGCGGTGGTATTGATGTATGGTGGAGGTGGTGGTATTGGTGTATGGTGGAGGTGGTGGTATTGGTGTATGGTGGAGGTGGTATTGATGTATGGTGGAGGTGGTGGTATTGGTGTATGGTGGTGTACAGTGGAGGTGGTGGTGTATGGTGGAGGTATGGTGATGGTGGTGATGATGGAGGTGGAAGTGGAGGTGGTGGTAGTGGAGGTGGTGGTAGTGGAGGTGGTGGTAGTGGAGGTGGGGTGGTAGTGGTGGTGGTGGTGTAGGTGGTGGTAGTGGTAGAGGTGGTGGTAGTGGTGATGGTAGTGGTGATGGTTATGAGGGTGATAGTGGTGTATGGTAGATATGGTGGTATTGGTGTATGGTAGAGGTGTGGTACTGGTGTATTGTGGAGGTGTGGTATCGGTGTATTCTGGAGGTGTGGTATCGGTGTTTGGCGGTGTAGAGTGGAGGTGGTGGTATTAGTGTATGGTAGACGGTGTATGGTGGTGTACCGTGGAGGTGGTGGTGTATGGTGGAGGTATGGTGATGGTGGAGTTGGAAGTGGAGGTGGTGGTAGTGGAGATG
>JASIRB010001960.1:0-25000 GCA_030323885.1 Branchipolynoe longqiensis
TATAAATCTTTAAAAAGAAATCCTTTCAGAAGCATTAGACGCAACCAGACCGGGTGACCAAATGAGTTGAGCGTCCATTTCCCGTTTTGGTAAGTCATGAGATTCGAACTGTAGTGTTTGAACCCTGGTTGAGCCAAAGAAATGACTTTAAAATTCATGCCTGGAATCACCTCGCCTCCTCCGCCCCCCTCCTCCTATACCCAGGCTTTCACCTCTACCATCCCACCTATACTCCTCTATCTCCATTTTTACCCTCCTCCCCTCCCATCTCCCTTTCCCCTTCCCCTCCGCGTTATCAGAACCGACCACCTGCTGGGATTTCTGGTGAGGCGCCCCCTGGTGACTGTTTCTCACTGCGTGTCCCAACCAGCCCAACAAACATGGCGTTCACAAGTGGAAGGCATACACTTGATGCCAGCCGGACGCCGCTGCTGCTGAAAAAAAGCAATAGGTTTGTGTAATCACCGTAGTTTTGTTTGATCTCTGCAGCGGAGCGATTTATCCCATCCCACACCTGTAGTTCTACTCTGGCTCTGACCCATGTCAGACTGTTACCTACGGGTAACTCAGGGTCCTTACTCCAAACACCTTAAACCTACCTACCTGTCCTCCCCGAACACTCTCCCCTATCCTGCCTTCCTTTCACAGATATTCTAATTCATAACCACATCACCAGTGTTCATACCAGGCGCGGTGGCCGAATCGGTAGAGTGCGGGCCTATCTTGCGGGAGATCGGGAGTTCGGTTCCAGGTCAAGTCAAACCAGTGACTTATACAATTGATACTTGTCGCTTCCTAGCCTGGCACTCGGCATTAATATGATAGGGCAAAGACTGGGTAGCTCAGTGTCAGGATAATGTGACTGAGTGGGATATCAGATCATGGTACTGGCAGCCTGATTTCCCAGTGGGGCAGTTCTATAAAGTCACCATAAGTGTGCACTGTCACAAGTCGGTACTCGTCCTGATATGACCTTAAATGTTACAAGGACGTACAACTCCAACAGCCAGCCAGTCAGCCAGCCAGTGTTCACCCTCAACCCACCAGTTGGTACAAAGCAAAACAACAAGATGAAAGAACTGCAAGAGTTTTTCCCCACATTAAGCTTGTCTTGTGTTGACATTCAACATGAGTGGGATGAAAACATTAATAAACTTAAAGAAATTGAACCATCTGTGGGAGGGCCACCACAGACTCAGGCCGGTGTCGGCGGGACCAAGTGGTCCTTAGCCGCTGCCGTATTGGCCACTCGTGGCTTACACATGCTTTTCTGCTCAAGGGGGAACCTCCCCCTGAATGTATTGGGTGTCAGTCCCCGCTGACACTCAAACACATTTTACTATGTTGCGTTGATTTGTTGGCCCTGCACCAACAGTTCTACACTGCAGACAGTATGCATGACCTTTTTACTAAGGTAAAACAGGAAAACATTTGAGCCTTTTTGAGGGCAGCTGGACTGTACCACCTCATATAGTTTACTAAATAGATTCTATCTATTATTAATAAAACTTTTCTTTTTCTATGGGAATTTGTTTCCCTTGACCACAAATATATGATTGTGAGCTTTCTACTTTAATGAGTGTCTATTGGCACATAATTGATTGTCTGCCTTTACATGTAAAAGCGGTGGTTTGAACAAAAAACAAACATTTCTCGCCGTGAATATGGCCTATGCTGCCGACATGGCATAAAGCAACCACCAATCAATCATGTGTTGACATTCTATTTCAAATCAGGCTTTGACTGAGCACGGCCCCCGGCAGGGCATGGGCGGGAACAGCAGCAAGGGAAACCAGCCGGCAACCAGCAGGCAAATCAGCGGAGAGTCGAGATGGGGAAACTAATCCTATTTGATTAACACGACCCGGGCGACTCGGGTCACCAGAGTTGCTAGAATTTCAAATCGAACACAGCGAGTGAAGTCAACAAATACATGTGCCGTGTGCCAAAAGTCCCGACCCCAGTAACCCACGTCTTGGCTGGGGTTGGCTAGGAGCGATGATGTCACATTTGTGCTGGTACCGTCCTGTAGCAGTACACATCCTATGTGGGTTTTTTTCCTTTTTAATAAATCAGATTAATGAAATGGAAATATAACTAAACTTTGCAATCGAAAAATACTTTAAATCCTATTTTGCTGCAGTTATATTAGTTATTTTAAAAAACGAACAACTTTTGGATTAAGCCACCATTTTTCCACCCCGAGCATGGAGAAGCGTGTTCATTTATTCAATCCAAGTCTGTAGGATGTGTGCATGTGCCAAAAAGTAACTGGGGTGCCTGATTTGATTAATCGAATACGCCCCAGGGGCGATTGTGGAGAACCGTTTTCGTTTATTCAATCCAAGTCTGTAGGATGTGCGCATACGCCAAAAAGTAGCTGGGGTGACCCGAGTTGATTAATCGAATATGCCCCAGGGGAACCAGTGGAGAAACCAGCAGGGGAGCCAGTGGAGAAACCAGCAGGGGAACCAGTGGAGAAACCAGGAGGGGAACTAGTGGAGAAACCAGTAGGGGAACTAGTGGAGAAACCAGCAGGGGAACCACTGGAGAAACCAGCAGGAGAACCAACGGAGAAACCAGCAGGGAAACTAGTGGAGAAACCAGCAGGGCAACCAGTGGAAAAACCAGCAGGGGAACCAGTGGAAAAACCAGCAGGGGAACTAGTGGAGAAACCAGCAGGGGAACCACTGGAGAACCACGCAGGGGAACCAATGCAGAAACCAGCAGGGGACCTAGTGGAGAAACCAGCAGGGGAACCAGTGGAAAAACCAGCAGGGGAACCAGTGGAAAAACCAGCAGGGGAACCAGTGGAGAAACCAGCAGGGAAAACAGTGGAAAAACCAGCAAGGGAAGTAGCGAGGAACCAGAAGGAAAACCAGCAGGCGAACCAGCAGGCGAACCAGCAGGTGAACCAGAGGGGAACCAGAAGGAAAACCATCCAGGAAACCCAGCGCATAACCAGCGGATAACCAGCGGGGAAGCCGAAGTAAAACCAGCCGGGAAAACAGCAGAGAAACAGCGGGAAAACAGCGGGAAACCAGCGGGGAACCATCGGAGAACCAGCGTGGAACCAGCGGGGAACGCTGAGAGGGTACCAGCGGAGGACCAGCGGGGAACTAGCGGGGAACCAGCGGGGAACCATCGGAGAACCAGCGGGGAACCTGGGGGGAGGGGGGGGGACGCTGCGAGGGTATCAGCGGAGGACCAGCGGGGAACCAGTGGGGCCCCAGCAGGGGAACGCTGCGATGGGTATCAGCGGAGGAACCCAGCCGAGACCCAGCCGTCGAACCCAGCAGGGAAATCAACGAGGGGCCCAACGCATATGGATCAGTCGAGCTGCCGATTACATGGACGGGAAGAAAGGCAGCTTCTTTACCAGCGGAACAATAGAACAATATATGTGGAATATATGTGATAAGAACAGCATGTAAGTAGATAAGACAGGGGGAGATGATAATTATAGATAACTGTGACAGCAGTGAAGTGCCACAGTTAGGAAATGTCACAGTGATGACGTGTCACAATGGTAATGTGTCTCAGTGGTGAAGTGTCAAAGTGATGAAGTGTCACAATGGTAATGTGTCTCAGTGGTGAAGTGTCACAGTTAGGAAGTGTCACGGTTATGACATGTCACAATGGTAATGTGTCTCAGTGGTGAAGTGTCACAGTTAGGAACTGTCATGGTTATGACATGTCACATTGGTAATGTGTCTCAGTGGTGAAGTGTCACAGTTGTGAAGTGTCACAGTGATGATGTGTCAAAGTGATAATGTGTCACTGGTAGTGTGTCTGAGTGGTGAAGTGTCACAGTTGTGAAGTATCACAGTGATGAAGTGTCACAATGGTAATGTGTCTCAGTGGTGAAGTGTCACAGTTGTAAAGTATCACAATGATGAAGTGTCACAATGGTAATATGTCTCATTGGGGAAGTGTCACAGTTATGGATCATCACAGTGCTGAAGTGTTACAGTAGTGATCAGTCACAATCATGAAGTGTCACAGTTGGGACATATCATGTATCAGGTGTCACAGTGGTGGTGTGTCACAATGAAGAAGTGTCACTTCTATGAAGCATCACAGTGTTGAAGTGCCATGGTGGTAAAATGTCACAATGATTAAGCATCATAGTGGTGAAGTGAACACTTGTGAACTGTCACAGAAGTGAAGGAGCACAGTGGTGGAATGTGACAACAGTGAAGTCTCCATGGCCGTAATCGATTAACATGACCCGAGCGACTCGGGTCACCCGAGTCGTCAGAATTTCAAATTGAACACCGCGAGTAGAGTCGACAAATACACGTGCTGTGTGCAAAACAACCCGACCCCAGTAACCCACTTCTTGGCTGGGGTTTGCAAGGAGTGATGACGTCACATTTGCGCTGGTACCGTCCTGCAGGATAACAGCCACTGGTACCAGTCATACATATTTTTTTTGGTAATAACATAGATTAATGAAATGGAAATATCACTAAACTATACCATCATAAAAATATTTAAATCACATTTTGCTGTAATTATATCAGCTATTAAAAAACAAAAAAAAAGGGTCACCATTTTTTTCACCCCGAGAGTGGAGAAGCGTATTCGATTATTCGACCCGAGTCTGCAGGATGTGCGCATGCGCCAAAAAGTGGCTCGGGTGACCAGAGTCGATTAATCGATTACGCCCCATAGCACTGAAGTATCACAATCGTGAATTGTCACAATGGGGAAAGTGCTACACGAATGAATTAGGCCAGCTTGGAGCTTAGATATGGGAGATTTACTAAACATATGTTAGCGGTCACAGTGGGCAAACTGGGAATGCTTTGTTGTTGTTTGTTGTAGTTTTACGTCTTGAGAACATCTCAGGTCATATCAGGATGGGTACCGACATGTGACCCATGGTGACTTTATAGTACTGCCTGATTGGGAGACCAAACCACTGGCACCATGTTGTGAAAAAGCTATTTCATTTTGTTGATTTTGTCCTTATACAAATTGTGCAATACTATAATAATACAGTACAAGCCCGTTAAACCAAGCGATCGGTTAATCCAAACTTTTATCGGCGGCCTGGTAAAATACTACCATTTATCATATAAAAAAGTTGGTTAAACCAAAGTCGGTTAATCCAAAGTATTGGTTAATCCAAACAAAATTGTCTGTCCCAGGCCACTTCCGGTACAGTTAAACCAAACTTTCATGTGATTTTAAGGTCATCTGACACTTTATTATATGATAAATGGTAGTATTTTGCCAGGTCACCGAAAAAAGTTTGGATTAACCGATCGTTTGATTTAACCGAGGTTGGTTTAATGGGGTTAAACTGTATATACATAACAAACAATATTCATAGTGTCCACATACATTGTACATTCATAATGCACCCCCGTTTTTGCCAAAGCCAGGTCAAAGTCAAAGCTCGGTTAAACCAATGATCGGTTAATCCAAACAAATTTCTAGGGTCCCTTCAAGTTTGATTTAACGGGTTATACTGTACTTGTGTAACATGGAAATCAAACACACACCCAGAAGCTCATTTTAACATACATGAACAAATCCGACAAGATTTGATTGATTACAGTTCGGCAAACAAGATTATGTCTTATAAGAAAAACTCTGATTAAAAAGTTGAAAATTTTTCGGGTAAATGCATCGTGTCTATGTGTAAATGTTCAAATTTTTACTTCAGTACAAAATCATACAAGTATGCTTTTGATATTTTGTGGTATAGATTAAACACATGTAGTTTTGCCAACATACTTAACACACACAGGAAACAATAACTATTTAACTTGCTACGAAACAAAGAAAGAATGAATTATCACCATTGTAACGTGGAAACAAAATAATTATATGGTGCCTAATTTCAGAGAATGACCAATATATTTGAGAATTGGTGGTGTCAGCTCAAAGTGAGGGATCCGAGATGGTTCATGGATTCAGTATAGAGATTCAGCGGTTTTCAGGTTATTTGGGGTCCTGCTTGAGGCTGAGTGTCTCATTTGTTTGCAACACCTGCGACGACGGCAAGACATGTGTGACAAGGAGGCAGATGTATCTCACAAGGAGACCCAGGAGACTTTACGCGCGAACCGCTTCTCGGTTGATAGAGATTGGCTTTGCATAATAGATGGTTGGTTGTTGGAGTTTTACATCATGGCAACTTCTAAGGTCATATCAGGATGGGTACTGACTTGTGAACGATGGGCATTCATGGCGACTTTATAGTCCTGCCCCACTGGGAGACCAGGCCGCCAGCACCATGACCCGATATCCCACTCAGTCACATTATTCTGACACTGAGCAGACCAGTCCTTGCCCTATCTTAATAATGCTGAGCGCCTGGCTAGGAGGCAACAAGTATAAAGTTTTATGTTATGGAGGAGAAGGTTTGACTCGACTAGGGTTCGAACCCATGGGTTCCAATCACACGATCTACCAAAACGGGAAACGGACGCTCAACTCATTCGGCCATCCCGTCTGGTTTGCATAGTGGATCATGGTAAATAAAAGCTAGGCAGTATATGATGAAAACATTACATTTCAGATACCAAAACGCTATCTAGATTCGACCAGACGGGATGGCCGAATGAGTAGAGCATCCGTCTCCTGTTTTGGGAGATCGGGATATGTGAACCCATTCGTTTGTGGGTTCGAAAGCTGGTCGAGTCAAACAAATGACTTAAAAATTTATACTTGTCGCTTCCTAGTCTGGCACTCAGCATTATTAGGATAGGGCAAGGACTGGTTGGCTCAGTGTTAGGATAATGTGACTGAGTGGGATATCAGGTCCTGGTGTTGGTGGCCTGGTGTCCCAGTGGGGCAGCACTATAAAGTCACCATGAGTGTGCACTGTCAAAAGTCAGTGACCGTCCTGATATGACCGTAAATGTTGCTAGGACGTAAAACAACAACAAACAAACAGCTATCTAGATTCGAACCTACATATAGCTAAAGGCCCTGTCACACAACGACGTAATGACGTCAGTGTAGGGAGAACGGGACAAACGTCAAACTTCTCGGCGTAGTATCCAAATTTGGCCACAAGTTGAACGTGGATGCAGCGTAGTTGACGAGAGCGTAACGTCGGTAAAGCATAGTGATAGCGTCATTCAATGAGAGAGGACAACATATTGACGCTCAAGGAACGTTACGTACGTTATTCCATTGCCAGAACTATGTTGCTTTATGTTACATGACATTACATACGTCATGATATTGTGGCGAAACGCTGAACGTATGTTGGATGTACGTTCAGCGTACATTCTCCTGATGTTCTCCTGACGTTCCCATTACGCCGCGTGGACGTTTCCACCGGCTTTAATATGGGTCAACATAGTGGAATGTAGTGGAACATAGTGGAATGTAGTGGAACGTAGTGAGCAACGTTTGACTAACGTCCGTTTAATGTCATTGACGTTCGCCGAGTGTGTACAGAACATACGGCGAATGTAAACCTTTATGTTCGAGTTACGTTGAAAGTTTTGAACAGGTTCAAAACCTTGACGCGCGCCGATGTAACACGACATAACATGACGTAGCTCGAAGTCAGTCTAATGTCATTCTGACATCATAACGTAACCCAACGTATGTCAACGTAATGACAAAAAGTGACCATGTCAGGCTTACGTTGGCTCGTTATGTTGTAGTGTGACAGGGGTATTAGACACGGGTACACATTTTAAACACGTGTTGCAGCATAGAAGGGAATACTAAGTCAATTTAATAGAATCCATGACTGCTGCAGCCTATATGGTCTCAGATTTTCTAGGCGCATACTAAGATTAATTTAGCATATTTACACTTGAAATATCTCCAATCTTAGTCATTTAAGAACAAACGTTACTTCAAAGTAAAGTAAGATAGATTATAACCAGTTTGGATGGCCGTTTTGGTAGGTCATAGAATTCGAACCCCCAGGTTCGATCCCCTAGCCGAGTCAAATCAATGACTTAAAAGTTGATACTTGTCACTACCTAGCCTGGTGTTAGAAATTACTAAAATAAGGCACAGAGTGGTCGGGTGAGGAAGACAAATTGTCCATGTTTGAAGTTTCTCCTGCTTAATCGACTAATAATAGTAATACAACCAAAAAAGGCAATATTTATCTACAAAAATAACTTAAATTCAAAATCATCGGTTTGTTTGTTGTTGTTTTAAATCCTAGCAACATCTAAGGCCATATCAGGACGGGGAAACCATCGGACTCTGAAACTTTAAGGCGAGCAGTGTATAACTTGGAGCTATCTAAATAACCCCAACTACTCATAAATAATGGATAAATGGGGTAAGAATGTAGGTGATACTTAGGTAGATATGACAGAGCGGATGTGAGATGGATGTGTGCATGGGGAGTTGATGTGGGGGGGGGGGGGGGTAGTGATATGGGAGTAGTTACGTGGTTGCTTGGCAGGCAGAGGTAAGAGCTAGATTGAGAATAGGGTTGTGGAATTCAAAACATCGACCACAAATCTGTTAAAGCTAATTTAATGGGTACTTCGTGGACAAAGGCGTGACAATGTTTATATTATGTGGCGATGTCAACAGCTAAGTAATTACCGGAAACCTGAGAGAGGGAATGCTGTGTCGCAAGCTGACTTTCACCCACATATTTATGAAACATATGGTAGCTGTTTTTGGCATACCCTGTCTCCTTTGGGACCGGGCGTGGTGATCTAATCTGCGGAGTGCGGGCTTTCCATGTGGAAGATCCAGGTGTTTGAATCCCAGTCGAGTCAAACTGATGACTTACAAAATTGATTTTTGTCGCTACCTAGCCTGGCACTCAGCATTAATAGGATAGGGCAAGGACTGGTTAACTCAGTGTCAGGATAATGTGACAATCAGGCCATGGTGCCGGCAGCCTGATTTCCCAGTGGGGCAGCACTATTAAGTTGCCATGAGTGCACACTGTCAGAAGTCAGTACCCATCCTGATATGACCTTAGAAGTTGCCCGGATATAAACCCCCAACAACCAACCATATCATTTTATGCACATATATTGCTCGATTCCATCATAAAGCTGAGGCAACAGAAGAGGGAAGCACTGACCTTCTATGAATGCATAACTAGAATAATAAATGAGCTGAGACAACAGAAGAGAGTGACACTGACCTTCCATGATTGTGTCAACATAATAATAGTACAGGACCGGATAGAACAGAAGGGGATGACATTAACCTTCCATGAATGTGTTAATATAATAATACTAGTAACAACAACAATGTGTCAATATGATAACAACAACAACAATAGGGTTGAGACAACAGAAGAGGGTGACAGTGACCATCCATGAATATAATAATAGTAACAATAACAATGTGTATGTAGGTATTGCAGGTATTGCAATAGCTCAGGGAGTTTGACGCCCCTGCCCTGCAGAGTTGCAAACCACTGCCTTGTGGTACAGGTTCTTGACAGAACTGAAGGCTAAGGGAGCAAACCCTAAACAGAAAACCATGTCACTATGGCAGCATTAAGTGGGGTTGATGTATGGAACTCCCAACATCTCCCGACCAGCCACTGCAGAGACAAATAGTTTTGCGCCTGTCTGGACATGTTCTTGCTGGTGTGAAACCTATATTTGCTCCCCGACAGAGTGCCGCTGGTAACTTGCAAAACCCAGCAGCACTTCAACACTTTTGCAGGCAGCTTTCATGAAATGTATGATAAATGGAGAGTGGCAGTCAAGTAATGAAAGCAATCTTTGTCGCATCGCAACCGACAGCATGATGATGATGATGATGATGATGATGATGAACAATAACAATATAGGAGCAGAGACAACAGAAGAGGGTGACACTGACCTTCCATGAATGTGTTAATATAATAATAGTAACAATAACAATATAGGAGCTGAGACAACAGAAGAGGGTGACACTGACCTTCCACGAATGTGTTAGTATAATAATAGTAACAATAATAATATAGGAGCTGAGACACCAGAAGAGGGTGACACTGACCTTCCACGAATGTGTTAGTATAATAACAGTACCAATGACAATATAGGAGTGGAAACAACAGAAAATGGTGACACTGACCTTCCATGAATGTGTTAGTATAATAATAGTAACAATAACAATATAGGAGCTGAGACCACAGAAGAGGGTGACACTGACCTTCCATGAGTGTGTTAGTATAATAATAGTAACAATAACAATATAGGAGCTGAGACACCAGAAGAGGGTGACACTGACCTTCCACGAATGTGTTAGTATAATAACAGTACCAATAACAATATAGGAGTGGAAACAACAGAAAATGGTGACACTGACCTTCCATGAGTGTGTTAGTATAATAATAGTAACAATAACAATATAGGAGCTGAGACCACAGAAGAGGGTGACACTGACCTTCCATGAGTGTGTTAGTATAATAATAGTAACAATAACAATATAGGAGCTGAGACAACAGAAGAGGGTGACACTGACCTTCCATGAGTGTGTTAGTATAATAATAGTAACAATAACAATATAGGAGCTGAGACCACAGAAGAGGGTGACACTGACCTTCGGCGAACGTGCGTGCTGAGCCCGGCGTGGACGGCGTGGTTGCGTCCCCCCGGCCGTACTCGGTGCCCGGGGACACCACGTTGTCCTCGCCGTGAAGGTCCTCATAGCGGTCCCTCTCCCCCTTCCGGAACTTCACCAGCCTGGAGAACATAGCACAGAGGTCCTCAACGAAGTGTGCGTGTAGGTATATCTATGTACGTGTGTCTGCCTGTATGTGTATGTATACAGGTATATATATAGGTAGATATATAGATGGTGGAGGGCAGGAGTACGGGGAGGTGCCCCAGTGTTGCAATGTGTCCAGTGGCAGAAAGTAGTACCGGGACAAGGGGGAGAGGGAAGTGGGTGAGTGAGTGAGGAGGAGGAGCGGGGAGGCTGTTGATACAACCCGGGGTGGAGGCGGACCTGAGGCCGGGAGGAGGCGGCCTGGGCGGCCGGCGATGTGGCGACGGGGCTGCGGGGCTGGTCGGGCGGGTCTGACCGTAGTGCCCGATGCCCGGTGTAGAGGCAGGCCGGCTAAGGGTACACAGGCACCCTCCAGGGGGAACAATATGGTAGCATGTAGCGGACGGACGGAGAGAGGTAGGGATCGTGTGTGTGTGTGTGTGTCAGCCACCGGCCTCTCACGGTTACTCCTGTGTGCTAATATTGGCAGCGGCGGCAGCGGTGGCAGCGGTGGCAGCGGCCTCCAGGTGATAGGGGGTAGTGTGGTGGTGGTGGTGCGGTGGTGGTGTGGTGGTGGTGCGGTGGTGGTGGGGTGGTGTGGTGTGTGCGCGCGCAGACCGCATAACGCTGCTTGTGATGCTGGAGGCACGCTGGAGCAGCAGCAGTGGTGGCAGTGGTGGCAACTGCTGGAGCAGGCAATGATGCTCGGCAGGGCGGCCTGCTTCTGCTGCTGCTGCTGCTGCTGCTGGCGCTGCACTTTGCGTTACCAACTCTTCACCGACGGATTCATTAAAAAAAAACAAGAAAAAAAAAACCCAACTATTTTAATAATGTATTCCTTCTCTCAATCCTCATGGATACTGTGCAGTGTAAGGTCAGCCGGCCATATATATTACTATTTATATAATATAAAATCAAGCAATCATATTATATACTCTCTCCTGCCAATCACTCTGCAATCGTCATATATAACATAGTATATCACATATATGCCTTCTCTCAATCCTCGTGTATACTGTGCAGTGTAAGGTCAGACGGCCATATATATCCCTATTGATATAATATAAAATCAAACAATCATATTATATACTCTCTCCTGCCAATCACTCTGTAATTGTCATATATCACATAGTATATCACATATATGCCTTCTCTTAATCCTCGTGTATACTGTGCAGTGTTATACCCCTGTCACACTACGACGTAATGAGCCAACGTGAGCCTAACGTGGTGATATTTCGGCATTACGTTGATGTACGTTGGATTACGTTATGATGACGTCATAATGGCGTTAGAGTGACGTCGAGCTACGTCATATTACGTCGTGTTACGTCAAGTTACGTCGAGGTTTTGGACATGTTCAAAAGTTTCGACGTAGGTCGAACGTAAGGGTTTACGTTCGCCGTACGTTCTGTTCACGTTCAGCGAACGTCAATGATGTTTAAACGGACGTTATTCCAACGCTCCTCACTACGTTCAACTACGTTCCACTACGTTGACCCCCATTAAACCAAGTGCAAATGCCCACGGGGCGTAATGGGAACGTCAGGACAACGTCAGGAGAACGTCAGGAGAACGTCAGGAGAACGTCAGGAGAACGTGCATTCAACGTACGTTCAACGTCTCATGACTTAGCTAACGTCACGTAACGTTCTTCTGACGATGGAATAACGTTCATAACGTTCCGTCAGCGTCATTACGTTGACCTCTCTCGTCGAACGACGGTATCACTACGCTTTACCGACGTTACTCTCTCGTCCACTACGTTGCATCCACGTTCAACTTGTGCCCAAATTTGCATACTACGCCGAGAAGTTCAACGTTCTTCACGTTCTCCCTACGTTGATGTCGTTACGTCGTAGTGTGACAGCCCCATAAGGTCAGATGGCCATATATATCCCTATTTATATAATATAAAATCAAACGATCATATTATATACTCTCTCCTGCCAATCACTCTGTAATCGTCATATATAACATAGTATATCACATATATGCCTTCTCTCAATCCTCATGTATACTGTCCAGTGTAAGGTCAGACGGCCATATATATTACTATTTATATAATATAAAATCAAGCAATCATATTATATACTCTCTCCTGCCAATCACTCTGTAATTGTCATATATGACAGAGTATATCACATATATGCCTTCTCTTAATCCTCGTGTATACTGTGCAGTGTAAGGTCAGATGGCCATATATATCCCTATTTATATAATATCAAATCAAACGATCATATTATATACTCTCTCCTGCCAATCACTCTGTAATCGTCATATATAACATAGTATATCACATATATGCCTTCTCTCAATCCTCAGGTATACTGTGCAGTGTAAGGTCAGATGGCCATATATATCCCTATTTATATAATATACAATCAAACAATCATATTATATACTCTCTCCTGCCAATCACTCTGCAATCGTCATATATAACATAGTATATCACATATCCCTTCTCTCAATCCTCATGTATACTGTGGAGTGTGAAAGGTCAGACGGCGATATATATTCCTATTTATATAATATAAAATCAAGCATTCATATTATATACTCTCTCCTGTCAATCAGCAACCGTCATATATAACACAGTATATCATATATATGTATATATATATAACTCAATAGATATGTACATATACTTTCCCGCTTTAATATGACCCTACATGTTACTAGAAAATAAACCCGCAAGTAATCAAATATTATACTTGTTTCCTTATTTGTTGGGGATTTACGTCCTAGCAACATTAAGGGTAATATTTGGACGGTCAAATTATGTCCTGTATATAATGTTCATTGTGCTTGATAAAATAAATACGACCACACACATATATTTGTTTAGGTTTATTTTTTTATTTTTTTATTTTTTACTGAGGCTGTATTTATACTGTCCATAGCATGTAAGCCCGGGTACCCTGCTTGTTTTCAATGCTGGCCAGCTGTAGTGTTGGCGTTGTCCTATCAAACAATAGCTGCTGATAAGTTATTTGATTGTCCGCATTTCAGTAGCAGATAGATAGTCTGTTGGTACGTTTAGTAGCCTATGTTAGTTTTGTTGGGCCCTCTTGGCATTGTATTTTTGTTCTAATCTTATTACTATGTTAGTTGTTTGCTTAAGGTTCTATGTTAGTGTTTGGGGGTTTTCTTGGGAAGAGTCTTCCGCTTTTTTCTACTTAATTTGATTTGATTTATATTGTTGTTGGATATGTTATCTGGCTTTTATATTTCCGGTTATCCCACCCTGGGCTGTCCAGTTGGTGGGCCGTGACATATCACCTGCCCCCTTGTGGTGCAGTTCAGTTGGGGTTCCCAGTTTTTATTTTGCACAGATATTTGTTGTACGTTTTTAGGTCAGGGATTTCTCTTTCTTTCACCGTTTGCGCATTCCATGCCTTGGCGGCCATTTCCAGTGTGCTCCTTTCATGGGCTTTGATCTGGCTTCTGGTCTGCCTTAGTAGTGGTGCCTTGCTTGCTCCGGTGTCCCTTAGTGGTTGGGTTAGATGCTTAATGTCTTGGCTATATCCATACGCTAATGTTTTTACGTGGATTATCCTTCTGTTTTCTAGTAGCTTTACTTTAGTTCTTTTGTGTAGGTCATAAGTGGGGTGTAGTTTGTTTACTTTCAGGCAGATTTTCAGGGGCCTATTTTGTAGTATCTGCAATTTTTTAAGTAGCTCTTTGTAAGCACCCATGTAGATTACATCCCCATAGTCAAAGTAGGGGAGTAACATGCCTTTGAAGATTTTTATTGACATATCTTGTGTCATATAGTTTCTTAGTTTAGCAAATAGCCATAGTTTATGATTTACTTTTTGTATGATTTTTGTTACACACAGATTGTAGTTTAGCTGGCTATCTAGTTCTAGGCCTAGGTATTTGTAGTGATTTACACTTTCCAGTGTTTGGTTTCCTAGTGTGCATTGTAGGTTTCTTCCTGTGATTGCTGTATGTGAGAAGAGTACATTTTAGATTTATTTCCATTCATGGTTATTTTATTGGATTCACACCAGGTTTTACGTCACGACAAGAATGTAAGATCATACCAGGACTATTATATATATATATATATCTATATATACACAGACACACTTCCTAATATTATGTGGGTCAGATTAGGATGCGTAAATATGTATATATGCAGTATAAGAATTATACTAGTGTAATAACCCGGAATTCTATACTATCCTAACACCCACCCATCAGTAATCAGGTGGTTGAGCCTCAGACTACTCATCTACTGCTCAGGCTTCAACTCCGATGGTGGCGCCACCGGTCGCCTGCTCGCCTGCTCACTATCCTACTCTTTGGCGGGGCAGGAATGGGGTAGAACTGGGCAGTATGTCTTCCTCTTGTTTATTTTGTAGGTAAACTATACATGACAAGTATACAAATCCTTCTTGACGATGCGACCAAGCCGTCAATATCTGACTGACCAATCTACAGAATACACATTTAGAGTGATAATACATAACTGCCCACTCCATGTATAAACAACATGTAACACTGTCAGACACACGTTATCTTAATTATAATAATTTGACATTGTATAAGCTATGCATATTCGGATCAGTCATTACAAAGGTCCCATGTCACTACTGAAAGTGTAGTTAATATCTAATAGGTAGCAGAAGTGGTTTTGTACCTACGAAAGAAAAGAGGCGATCATTTGAAACACCAGAACGAGGCATTGTAAGAAGCAACGGTAAGTGGCATAATTTATAAATGATGTTTAAAATGCATGAATGGCTGGAAAGGAATGGTCACCGGAGGGAGTGGTAGGAAATAGGAGGGAGGTGGTTAAGATGTGAGCTGGGGTTGCAGGGTAAGACCCCTACGTGTTTCTGGGGAAGGGTTCCAAATCGGCATATTTGTTTTGAAAATCTAGATTGCGTCTGTTATAATACTTGCAATAACAGTAGAGGGTGAGTGCGGCGTCTTGGATGACCTGAGAAGCTCATGCCCTCCTCGAGCCGTCGTTGGGCTGAATGTATGTATGTATAAAGGTAGACAAGGAAATGTTTGTGTGACAAAATAAGATTCATCATGGAAGATCAAACTAATAAAATTATTGACCTTACAGATTACACTGAACGCCTCGAAAACCAATGTCAGTAACTCTGAGATTTAATGGGCTATGGAAGAAATGGAAGAGTAAAATGCTGCTGCTGGATAAAAAGAAAGCAAACGTGGGTAGTTTTATTTTATTTAACTTTTTTAAAGTGAGTTAAGCTATGTTCTATACCCTGCAAGGTCAGGTTGAAGCAGCAGAACTGGCATCTCTATTTTGTTCGAAATTTTAATCATTTGAAGGTAATTTCGAGATTCACCACATGTTGGGTAGCTATCTATACCAATTCTAACTGGTACCGCACACATGTTCCAAGTCCCCTTATTGTTTTACCACACAGATATCACAATTAAACACTATTTGCCTCGTCCAACAAAAGCCTGTGGTCACACTCCACAGTGAGTTTCGGACGATCAATAAAATGATGGTGGAACAATGTGATTATCTTTGATTATCTTAGAAGTAACAGAAATATAGCCTAATGACTTATTGAACACACTGAAAACATTACATTTGTAGATGACGTTTTTGGTTTTTAAACAAATGTTTAATTCAATATAGACATAATCAGAATCTAAGCACGTTCAATGGGAATGTGTTCTGAAGCATTGAATACTTAAATGTGGTAGAGAAAGTATGTGAAATATCAACAATATGTATAATACACTGTCCATAAAAATTAGTTAAAGTTTAAATTCTATACACATTATTTCCACAATGAAGTTAGGAACAACGAAATAAGATTAGCTCAGCCAGCTGGAAAATCTTTGAATGTGAATAAGATAAGCAACTCTGTTATGGTGAATGCCGATGATGAATAAGCGATAACAGTCAATTGCGGCGGTGTTGTCTAATGGAGGGTATGGAGGGTAGGGTAGGTAGGGTAGGGCAGGGTAGGGTAGGGTAGGGTAGCGGGGAGGGGGAGAGCGCAAAATATCATGATATGAACATAGTTCTCACATTGAAGGTTTAACACGCAGACAGAAACGGGTACCATTTAGATAACATGATAGAATGCCCAGGCTACTCCAACAAATGCGGCGTTACCACACATAACAATATTACTATAAGCTGACATCATTACGTCATCTGTCTTAGGTTAGCCCGCCCATATATGCAATGCACTTGTATATTCATGAAATAGTTTCTATTATGATAAAAGCTCCCTAGAAGTAGTACATATGATGTAAACATACACAAATCTCTCGCTCTCTCACTCTCTATATATATATATATATTTACATATACATACACTTCAGATTAATTCGATTGATAAAAAGCGGATGTATATGTATATATACACATAAATATATATATTCATATGGGTATATATACACACATATATTAATATATACATACACATACATTTCACAATACATCGATTGGTAAAAAGCGGATGTATATGTGTATATATATACACATATATTAATGTGTGGGTATATATATATATATATATATATATATATATATATATATATATATAACTATATATATATAACTATAACTATATATATATATATAGTATAGTTATACGAGTCTTACCTTGGTACAGATGATGGATAACTGTTGTTTTCAAGAGGTACAAACCTCGGATAGTCGTGGACTAGGGAGAAGGAAGCACATCCGGGTCAAGCAATCTTTACCTACTTATTCAGGATAAAAATGACTTTAAACTTCAATGGATACTTCAATGTTTTCGTCTTGGCACAAGCAAACATGCTAGTCGTGGCAGGGTTTGGTGGAAGGACCCTAGCCCATGACTAGCCGAGGCTTGTACCTTAGGAAAACAACAGTTATCCATCATCTGTACTCAGGTAAGATTTGTATAACAATACTATTTTACCTCAGGACTAAGCCTCAGGCTACTCGTAGCCGAGGGAGACTTTACATAACTCATTTTTTATCCTTAATCCATTTAAATTCAGTATACCTTCGTATTAAACAGTATTTATATTAAAAAGATATACTTTCCAAAAAATCTCACCTGTCACGTTAACTGGTGACTAAGCGTGTCGCTAGGCCACTTGACTTCTCTAGTCGTTTGTTGTAATGTTTTGCAAACGATCTAGCTGTCTTCCAGCCTGCATGCGCTAGGATTCTCTTAACTGAAATCCCTAGCTGCCATGCCTTCAAGACCATAGCTGCTCTTGTCGAATGGGAAGCGAATCGTCCAGTATCGACACCTGCCTCCTTAATCACTTTAACGGTCCATCTAGTGAGTGTGTCTCTCGAGATCGCCTTGTGTGGTCTAATAAAGCTCACCAAAAGATGTCTAGAATTTCGTAATTCTTTTGTCTTGGATATATAAGCCCGTATGGCTGACACTACACAAAGACGTCGATCCTCCGGGAAGCTATTCACATGTACCATGAACCGTGGGTCCCCTGTGCGGTTTTGATTTTAATAACTGATCTAAATCAAACATCGCCTCCTTTCGATCAATCTCCAGTCCTTCTCGGGATAACACAACAGTTGTTTGTCCCCTATGTCCTTTGAATAGCAGTAATAAAACTGCTAACTTAAATCCCATCTCTTAATATCTAAATGACAATTACTCGACCAAGACTTGAACAGCATAAAGATTATCGATACATTCCAAAATCTATTATATTTTGGCCTAGGTGGATTTCTTTCGTAAACCAACCTTAAGAACCAGTGAATCACCTGGTGTTTACCAATATTTGTCCATCTACTCTTGGTAGGATAATAGACAATGCACATCTGGTTCCATTAATTGCACCAAAACCTAACCCATCATCCTCTAGCATTCGTAAAAATCTTACTACTTCAGCTATTGTAGGCCTTAAGGGCTTAACTTCAATAAGCAAGCAATGAAGTCCCCACTTCCTTAAATAACTAGTATATAATTTTACTGTTCCTTTCCTCCAGGCATGCGAGACGAGCCTTCGCTGGGTAATTTTGTCTAGACCAATTGTTCTAAATGTTTATTCAAAAAAGGAATGCCAGGAGGGGTGTCGTTGACACGTCTCCGTGGGTTGTTAGCGGCCCTTGATGTCATAGGTTTGTCCGTGCTCTTGGAAATCTGAGACTGTCTCTCGCTCCCAATGCCACTGCCGCCAGCCATGGCTGTGTGGCCCACTCAGGCACGATTAGGATTGCATGTGTGCGATCCATTCTTATCTTCCTGGCCACTCTGCTGATAATGCTGAATGGTGGGAATATATAATAGAATTTGTTATTCCAATCCAAGGAAAAAGGCATCCACTTGCCAATCATTTGGCTCTGGGTGCCACGATACATATCTAGCTATCTTGTAGTTGTTTCGTGATGCAAACAAATCTACCTGTGGTGTGCCCACTTAATGCAAATTTGTTTAAATATGTTGTCACTCAACGACCATTCCAAGTGATCATGAAAATGGCGGCTTTTCTTGTCTGCTAAGGCGTTCTGACTACCTGGGATATGCACCACTGTTAGCCATATATCATGCTGCTGAGCCCAATTCCAGATCAATTTTGCTACTTTGTTGCAAGGTTTGGACCTAGTCCCTCCCATGTTATGAATGTAAGCCATTGCTGTAGCGTTATCTGTCAACACTCTAACATGAAACTTGGGGATACGGACTAAGCTACATAACCACCATTGAATATCGTCTAAGGCTTTTGTTGAAAAAAATCATCTTTCTGTCAAAACTGCCTTTTGTACGTGCTAATGCCCAATTCCCATATAGGATAGCTGGGGCATAGGTTATCATTATTCCTATTAATACCGCAACCTGCCTAATCTTAGGCCTCATTAACTGTGGCCAATGGTCTGCTGTGGTGAAAAAACTTCTCTAGTTTTTGTTGTGTTATTGAAACGGTCATATCTTCTGTGTTTAACAGGAAAACGAAACATTTAAAAACTTTGGTTGGAGTAAAAACTGATTTCTTGTCAGGAATGTAAAATCCCAATTTAGTGAACATTTCAACCAAATCATTAACTGCTCTTTGACAGTCTGCCTTTGAAGTTGCCATTATGAATGAATCGTCAATATATGGGGACATAATATGACCCTTTCTAGCCATTAATGAAAAAACGTTATAACAGCTTAGTAAATAAGCGAGTGGCACAACCTAAGCCATTAGGCATACAGATGAACCCATAGAGTTGATAATTCCCAAACAAAATGGAGGAATTTCCTATCTGATCTGTGAATAGGTAGCGTATAATACGCATCTTTCAGATCCACACTCCATTATTCCTCTCTGACACAATTCCAACACCTGTTTATCTAATGCCCCTCTCTGGTTTACATCAAAATGATATGGAAAAGGAATTGTTTCCTGAAAAGGGTGTTGCGTAAAGAGAATATTCCTTGCACTATACTCAGCATAGTCAAATTATCTGTAATTTGGCACTCATCTAAACAATTAGTTATATTTCCTGCCCGGAAAATGCTTACAGGTGTTTCCGTGGCCACCGGAGTTTGTATTGCAACCTCTACTTGTTCCCTGGGCGGGGGGAACGGCTTCTGGGGAGTAAATTCCCTCCTGATGGGATGAGTCCCTTCGTTCCAGCAGAAGGACTGGCGCTGTCCTTTGCCCCTGGCTGGACGGCAAAGCCCGAGCCTGACCGACCGCCTCTGCAGGTGCGACGGTTGCAAAAATCCTGTGGCCCTCTCCAGAACCGTGCATTGTTGGTGTCACTTGCCACCTCTTTACCAGCATCGGCACTGTAACATAGCAGTGAATATATGGAGACTGCTTGCTAACAGGTAGTTTGCCTTTTATAGTGGTTACAGCACATGTTTGGACAGTCCTACTCGTCCCATCTCTTCGTTAGGACTGGCCTACCCAGCAACTATATAAGGAGCGTAGTCACACACTCTCGGCACTCTACTCCCAGACATCGAGGCGTCAACATCTCCAAGTCAGTTCGGCCTGAAACCTGATCTGGCTAGTTACAGCTTATGGGATGGATTCAACTTGCTGAGCTTCTACAGTATTGACCAATGGCTGTGAGGAGGATTGGTGACTGTGGTGTCTGCCTTTTCCCACTTCACTGCTGCTTAGCCTGACATGTACATCCATCATCAACTGAGACTCTATACCTGTATGGTTGGCAACAGCTCACAGACAATGGATCATCTATATCTATCAACTCCTCAAGGCAACTGAGCCATAGAATAAGCACCAAGAGGACTGAGTGTATCTATCATCCATATGGACTACACAGACAGTTGTGAGTGTAATATCATACCATTGAGAATTTATATGTAACT
Organism: Branchipolynoe longqiensis; assembly: GCA_030323885.1. Classification (NCBI taxonomy): domain Eukaryota; kingdom Metazoa; phylum Annelida; class Polychaeta; order Phyllodocida; family Polynoidae; genus Branchipolynoe; species Branchipolynoe longqiensis. Next base: position 20,964 of record JASIRB010001960.1, read on the forward strand.
GTACACTTTGTAATTGAGAATATATGTTATAAGTACATATTTGTGTATTGTTATTTGTGTATTCCCCCCCTGTTGGGCCAATGACGAGAACTTATCCTCGGCCTGCATACGCTTTGCAACAGGCGCAATTGCCGTCAAGGCTCCCATTCCGAGTTGTGTGACTCAGGGACCGCCCTCCTTGTTCTCTTGAGATCTAGCCAGGAGCATCTGCTCCAGCTTCATGAGCGGCCTCCTCCAGCCCAGCAGGGCCGGCGTCTGGCCCGCTTTCCTCCCCCAACACCGGGTGTACCGTGGAGGCTTGCACCATCACCACCGGTGACGAGTCCTCATCATCAGATATGGGAGCCTTGGGCTTACTGCGCTTCGTAGCCATACAAAGCCTTAGGTCAGAAACCTGTAACGATCAAATGAAAGTTAGAGTGTGCTCAACCAAATGTCACAACAGGTTAAGAAACTCCAGTTTGTGCATTCACTGGTGTTGGAGAACGCAATTACACCGTTCCAAATCAGGCGTGAGAAAAGTTTTTCTCATGTGAGTGTTGTAGGGTTATGGTTCAAAACCAAAACCAAACGAGGGGTAGGGACCAGTGTATCAGTAGCCTCCCACACTCTCCATCCCGTACACTTCTCCCACCTGTGGCTAATATGCCAACAAGTTGGAGAAAATGCTATGAAATTCGGAGGTACGCCTTCGTAACACAACGTGGGGAATCTTCACAGAAACCCAAGAACAAGTCCCAACGAGGTGTCTCCAACCACACCTCTCTCCATTCGGCAACGGGCAGCAATTTACTGGTGTTGAAGAACGTATTTATACTGTTCCAACACAGGCATCAAAGCTAATGTGTAATGTTGTAGGTGAATGGTATGGAAACCAAAAACCAAATGCGGGGTAGGGACCAGTGTATCGGTAGCCTCCCACACTCTCTGTTCCGTACACTTCTCCCTCATGTGGCAACAGCGCCAACAAGTTGGAGTAAATGCTACAAAACTCGAAGGTAGGACTTAAAACCAGTGGGAAATCCTTAAAGGAAACCCAGGAACAAGTCCCAATGAGGTGTGGCTCCAACCACACCTCTCTCCGTTCGGCAACGGGCAGCATTTTTAAACACATGTAAACAATTAAAAGTTTTAACCTTAATTGTGGGGAAATGTACTAGGCTTTCCCATAGAACAAGACATTGCTTAATTTTGGTAAAGATTACCGATGGTGATTCTGTGGAATAAATGAAACTCGACACTGAAAATCCCTTACAGGGCTCGCATCTAAGCAACTTTGAACACTACCTGCGCATTTCTGCGCGAGCCTAAAATGGCCCAGTCGGGTGATCTCAAAACGTTAACAAAGATCGAAAAGCGGTCAAAAACCCCATTATAAAGTACTTCTGTATTCTTGGGTTCTAAATATTATTAAATTTCAATGACTGATGAGGCTCTCGGTGCTTTACTTCGGTTATTCGACAAAACTCGGTTCCTAAAACCCCTTACGGCCTCGCTCCATAGCCGACCGTCAACAACGAAGTAGGTCAGCACGGTAGTACTGCAGGAGCTTATTATCGCTCAGTCGAGTCACTTAATATCGTTAAAAACGACCAAAATAACAGTAACTACACAAGAATAAATATCCTCCTGTATTCTTGGGTCATAAATTCACATTAATATGAAACCAAAAGTGTAATTAGCCTAGTAATAACACAAAATTTAAGCAAAAACTAACCTAGAAGCACAGAGCATGTGATGCTGTGCTTGGATTTATGCTAATTGCTGGGCCCGGATGTGCTTCCTTCTCCCTCGGCTACGAGTAGCCTGAGGCTTAGTACCGAGGTAATATATATATATATAAATATATATATATATATATATATATATAGACACACACACACACACACAAAGCTACGACCAATGAGACAGGAATCACCTGAACTAATCATGGCGGTAATCCCAAACTCCCATGCCAGCCCAATAATATGTAAACGTATAATATATTATTTAGCCGTTGTTTTAGTTGTCGTCCTGTAACACTGAGTTATATCATTACATAAAATGGTGTTGCTCTGGTAAGAGCGGATGCTTAGACATATACGGAGTCTTCAAGTAACCGAGACCTCTTTCTAATGTTTTGATGAGCACTTGTCAGCGTATTAATGAATACTCAGAATACATGCGTCATACTGAGAGCGTCGAGCAGCACCCAGTGAGATATATAACAATACATCTGATGATTTATCAGCTTCTTTTACAATTTACATACTACTTAATATCAGGGTATCTATTGCCGTGATACTAGGAGTCTTTCTGTAACCAACTGCTTTAAAATTCATTTCATGGAATGTGTCAATCTCCAGAGACAGACAATAATGGGCAACATTTACTTGGCCTAAAAACGACATGACGTGTGGAATACTGCCTTCTTCCAACTGATTATCTAGGTCATCATTTGATGTTATCACTGATTGAGTGAGAGATTGCTGCTAATTTGCAATTCAAATGCACCCATACACACAGACATATATATACACACACAGATGTGTGTATTTGAATTTCTGCCTCAATCTGTGATAATCTGTATTGAATTCCAATTAAAATTACTCATTTATAAAGACAGTTTTACACATTAATATACAGAATAAATGTCGTGCATTATATCGTAATTTAGGGCAGAGGGTGGAAGGCGGCAGGAAGGCGAGTGCCTGAGGGAGGCCGGCGGGCGGCCTTATAAGGGAAGGGGGGACGGGCGACAGCAGGTGAGGTGTGAATGCTGCCGGCCCGGGGGAGGGCGAGTGAGGGTGAGCAGCGGGCGTCGGGTGAGGCGCGAACGCTGCGCGACACGGGGGCGGGGGAGGGAGCGGCGCGCGGCGGCGGCGGGTGAGGTGTGAGCGCAGCGCGACAGCCCGGGGCGGGGGAGGGTCTCTTCCTCTCCTCGCATCAAACGTAATGCTTCGCATTACGACCGATGCGCGAAAAGGAAGAAAGCAAGGCGGGGGGTGGAAAGAAAGGCGTTTTATTAACGCCTCAACAACAGAGCATACAGAGGAACAGATAATAAGCAGGCTGAGGAGGAGAAAAGCAATGATAGGGCTCATGAGGAGCAACAATAAACAGGCTCATGAGGAGCAATGCAGTGAAGGGCTCATGAGGAGCAGAAAAGGATAAATACAACAGGGGCTCATAAGGAGCAATGTCAGAGTTCTGGTGAGGGGGGGGCCGAGGAGCCCTCCGCCAAAGAGTAGGAGAGGGCTCGAGGCGCGCCCGAGGCGGGGGCACGGGGCGCCCGAGGCGGGGGCCCGGAGATGCAGGTCTGGGTGAGAGGAGGGTCCGGGGCCTACGTGGAGGGGGAGCGGGCGGCCAAAAAAGGGAGGCCCGCTCCTGAGGCCTGGGGGGAGGAGGTCCGGCGAGGGTCGAGCAGGGGGGCAGCGAACTCCTCAGGGCTGGGCGGGGTGGGAGTCGGGGTCGGGTCGGGCGGGTTCATGAAGGCGGTGTCATGAGGGTCGGTGGCTGGGCTGTCTGGGGAGGGTCCCTCGTGAGGCTGGGCTGTGTCGTCTGAGGTGTGAGGTGCGAGGTGATGATCCCCGGCTTCGTCTGGGCGGCGTTTCGATCGGTGTTCGCTGGGAGGTTGTCGGTGGAAGTCGCGGGGCTGTCGGCAGTGGTTAGGGTGAGGCGCCGGGAAGGGCCCCCCGGGCCGGCCGGGGGGGGGGGGGGGGCGGCGGATCAAAAATCCGCCGAGGCGGCCGGTGTCTGGCGCTCACGGGCTTGCTTGGTGAGGCATCCGGCCTCGCTGTGCATAGTTAATATGCGCCGTACGTTGGCGCAATAGGCACAGACGTGCCGGTGCCTGTCTCCCACCTTGACGGGGGCCCGATCGCACGAGGCGGGATCGCGGTTCCAAGCAGGGCAGGGGGCCCCGTGAGCGTGCCTATCGTAGGCGGTGCGGGTGTCGACTTGGGGCCGGGGCAGGTGTGCGCCTCGGGCCCCATCCTCGCCTCGGGGAGCTGGTGTTGCCGGGGTGGGGGGCGTGGTGAGGGAGTCCATGGTCAGCA